>CANNZV010002995.1:0-76783 GCA_947561585.1 Caprella mutica
GTTGTCTTATGTAGGCTGTCTTTTAAGTTTATTTGCCTTATTTGACCTTAGCCGCACAGTTTTCAAAATGGATGTCAACTTTAGTTTACTAGCTATTATGATATTTAATTTACTGCCTACTATTGGATTTCAATCGATACACGACCAAAAAGTAGACTTGAGTTTGTTGTTTATCATGCTAGTCATTGTCATTATATTTATAAATTGGGTACACCATAACTTTGTAAAGAAGGAACAAGTTCTCCTTTCCAAGCAATTTGTTGACCCACATATAGCTCTATTGGGACTCATGACAGGTTTGGCTTTCGGAATAAAGTTGACTACTTTATTTATATTTTTTGGTGTTTTGGCAGCAATCTGGTATGTAATTAAAGGTAAAATTGGTTTTCTATCTATTTTTGCCCTCTCGATATTTGGTGTGTTATTATTAAAACTAGATGACCAAAGTGGTTTGGGGGTTTATCACCTTAGTGCGGATATTGTTCAATGGCTTATGCTTGTAGGAGGTATTGTATTGGCAGCTTGGATGTTCAAACAAGATAAAACTGCTTTTATGAGAGGTGTAAAACTTAGTTTTGTTTTTGGCTTTTTCTTTTTAATTCCAGTCATTCCTTGGTTGGGTAAGAATTTTATAGAAGCTCGTAGTTTGGATACCCAAAGCCTTCTGAATGGTAAATCAAACGCTCCTAGCCCTAGAATTAAAGATTTTAAACGGAAATACGAAAAATCTTTAAACCAGTAGATTAACCCAAAAAGAATACAACAAATGCTTTCATATACATCCAAAAAAACACCTTTTTCTCTTTTTAGCTTATTTTTTAGTTTGCTGCTGATTTGTGCTATTTCTAGCCCTGTTGCAGCTCAACAAAACCAGAAAGAGAAAGAAAAGGAAAAAATAAACAAAAAGAAATTAACTCCTTCTGGAAATACCTCCATAAGAGAAGAAATTCAACGATATATGGGCTATGAGGTCTTACCTGCTCGGTATTTATCCTTGCCCTATGATGTAAGTATGAACCCCAATGTAAGAGGTCCTTTTGTGGATATTAGCTGTTTGTATTTGCTGTTCATTCCCATTTTCTTTTTGCTGGGATATTGGAAACGCCCCATAGCAGGCACTTTATTTATATTGTTTTCTCTTCTCATTTTGACCATCTCTGTCGCCAATTCTATAATCATATCTCCAGAAGTATCTCGGATAATAGATACGACCGACGGGATTCAGAATTATTTGCAAACGTCTTCCTTTTCAAAAACACCTATTGATTGGATTGTAGCTAAAATTCATGTCTTTTTCAGAATACTTTATCAACCAATTGGTGCCTTTTTCGACTCGATATCAGGTAATTTTGATTCTATCACATACCCTTTGATGTTTGGTCTTTTTATACTTGGCTTTTTTGTGGTAACTGATAGAATAAAAGAACACACCTTGCCTTTTAGAGCTTTGGTCGTTTTTACCTACTTATTTAGCTTCCTATGGATGATGCTTACAGCAGGAATTATATGGTATGGCTACTTGATGATTGCGCTAGGGATGCTCTATGTTGTCTATCCTTTTTCCAAAAAAATTGGCACTGAAATGGTCATTCTACAAAAAATAATTCGTTATTTCGCTGTCGTCTTTTTAGCTATTGGTATCTATCTAATGTTTAATATTAGATGTATGAATTACCAACAAGCTCCCAACGACGAAGTCGCCAAACAAATGTTATTTGACCCTGCTCTTATTAGTTATCAGCTTGGAAAATATACTAAAAGAGAAACGCTTAATGCCTTTTTCAATGACATTAATCCTGTCCTAGATAAAATAAATCAAGAGGACAAATCTAAAGTTTTTCGAGTAGGAACAATTTTTCCTTTCTTTATTAGAAAAAATGACAGAAGAGTCTTAGTTGACAATCAATTAGGGATTTTTAATGCCCTGAAAAAAGAATATCCAAATAATCAGGTATTGCTAGAAGTACTCAAAGCTTCTGATTTTAAATATATCTTGGTAGATTTGAATACCGCTCAAATTGACGAGACTCCAGAAAAATCCTTAACTAAAAAGTTCAATAGTTTAATGGAATTTGTGCTTACAAGCCCAAAACTTCAGCTATTGACTACTGACCGAGGAGTCATCATTCCTGGAGAATCTCAAATGGTCCGAAAAGTTATGCCCAATAGCGCAAATGACGAACGTGTTGGATATGCTGGCTCTTTTGCTATTTATGAAATATTATAACATATCCTTATGTTTCTTTTTTTTTAAAATCGAAACATAGATGCAACAATTGACTTGTTTGTACGCTATAAATTATAGACAAAAAATTGCTGCCTCTTTATTATACTATTTCCTACAAAAGTCTATTGGACAATCTATGCTCTAGCAAAATTTCAGATTTAAACCCGAAATTAGCATACGATGCATGATTTATTGTTCCAAATATTGCACTTTAACATTTTTCGCCTCCAAATTATTGCTATCCTCCTAAATTATATCGAAATTTGTAACGATGGGTAATACCATCATTTTGTTATACCAATTTTATCAAATCACCATGAACGATCAAGTATATATAGTTATACCTGCTAAAGACGAGGCAACTCGTGTAGGTCGTGTTATTCAAAAAACACAACTGGCTGGTTTCGATAATATCATTATCGTGAATGATGGTAGTTCAGACGGAACAGCAGAAATTGCAAAACAATTGGGTACGATTGTTATCAATCATACCGTTAATTTAGGTCCCGGTGCCGCTACGCAAACAGGCATCGAATATGCTATTATGCAAGGTGCTGAAGTTATCGTAACAATTGATGCCGACGAACAACACTCTCCTTCTGATATACAAAACTTAGTACATACGCTGAAATCGAAAAAATTAGATGTAGTGATTGGAAGTCGTTTTCTCAAAGAAGACAATCAGATTCCTACTACTCGTATTTTTTACAACAAGATAGCCAATGTTGTTACTTATATTATTACAGGTATCAATGTAACGGATAGCCAATCGGGCATGAAAGCAATGTCTCGTCGGTTTTTACTCAAATCAAAATTATCCTTCAATGGTTTCGAATTTTGTGTAGAAATCATCAGAAATATCCGCCTCACCAATTCAAAATATACCGAAATCCCTATTCAGGTTATGTACAGTGCCGAAACCTTAAGTAAAGGGCAAAGCTTCATTTCAGGAGTCCGTATGTTGGGCAAACTCTTCAAAATATTCTAATAAAAAAGGTTCTTTGACACTTGCCTGCTGCAAACAGGATTTTCAAAAGCTCTAATAACGATTCATAAAAAAGAATCGTTTCTTGAAGTTTTCAACTTCAAGGTCAATATCTGCGCAGTTTGTAACTGCAAAATAAGCAGCATCTCAAAAATCACTACAAGGCGCTGTATCAGAAAAATGCAAAAATTGTCAAACAGCCATAAAAAAACGACACCCTCGCTTTCAAGGATGCCGTTATCAATTCAAACTCTGCAATATTTTTTAATTTCTTTATAGCTATATATTTTTGTAGAGCCACTATTGGGTTAAATCTTATCTCGTTGACGCGCTCCTATTCTGTCTACAAGATACGTCAATACAGAATAACAAAAACTCCAAGTATTCCTTATAAGTCAGGTTTCTAAAACTAAATTCACTTCTTATTTTATACACTTATCCACAATTCGTGGATAATTACTTTTCCCAAAAGACCAACACTAAAAGGATTATCCGTACTTTTGCAGCTTCAAATTCACCAATATCCAATAGTACTATGAATCCAAAGAAAATTAATTCTGCATTGATTTCTGTTTTTCACAAAGAAGGTTTAGAACCTATCGTTAGAGAACTGCAAAAACTCCATGTAAAAATATATTCTACAGGCGGAACGCAACGCTTCATAGAAAACCTCGATATTCCTGTTGAAGCAGTCGAAAATATCACTTCCTACCCTTCTATTCTCGATGGCAGAGTCAAGACACTACACCCAAAAGTATTTGGTGGCTTGTTGGCTCGACGAGAAAAAGGGCATTTAGCACAATTAAAAGAATATGATATTCCAGAAATCGACTTGGTTATTGTCGATTTATACCCTTTTGAAGATACCGTTGCCCAAACCAATGATGAAGCGACTATCATCGAAAAAATAGATATTGGAGGTATTTCACTTATTCGGGCTGCTGCCAAAAACTACAACGATGTTGTCGTTGTGCCTTCTCGAAACGAATATGAAATGTTCTTGAGTTTACTAAAAGACAAGCAAGGATTTACCGATATAGAAGACCGAAAAGAATTGGCCCGACTTGCCTTCAAAGAATCTTCAAATTACGATACCGCTATTTTCAATCACTTTAGTGGTGATAGCGATGATTTGAGTTTCAAGAAAAGTATACATCAATCTGAAGTATTGCGCTATGGCGAAAATCCACATCAACAAGGTGTATTTTATGGCGATATGAGTCAGGTTTTTGACAAACTCAGTGGCAAAGCTATTTCGTATAATAACTTAGTGGATATTGACGCTGCTATCAGCATCATGGCTGAATTTGAAGATGCAGATCCCACTTTTGCGGTACTCAAACATACCAATACTTGTGGCTTGGCTACTAGAAACACCGTATTGGAAGCTTGGAATGCTGCCCTTGCAGGAGATAATATTTCCGCTTTCGGCGGAATATTAATTGCCAATACAAAGATTGATTTAGCTACCGCCGAAGAAATAAATAAGCTTTTTTACGAAGTGCTGATTGCACCCAGTTTCGATGCGGATGCCTTCGAATTATTAACAAAAAAGAAAAAAAGAGTCCTCCTAAAAATCAAAGATTTCAATATCCGTTCTCGTAGTTTCAAAAGCCTTCTGAATGGAGTCATCGAGCAAGACACGGATTTGAAAGTAGAAAATTCAAGCGATTTAAGTATCGCAACTAAGAAAGCCCCAAGCACCGAGCAAGTACGAGATTTATTGTTTGCCAATAAAGCCGTCAAACATTTGAAATCCAACACAATTGTTTTGATAAAAGATAATCAATTGATAGGAATGGGCTGTGGGCAAACGTCTCGTGTAGATGCTTGTAAACAAGCCATCGCCAAAGCACATCAATTTGGTTTTGATACCAAAGGCGCAGTCATGGCATCCGATGCTTTTTTTCCCTTTCCCGATTGCGTAGAAATAGCCGACAATGCTGGAATCGTTGCGGTCATTCAACCAGGTGGCTCTATCA
Organism: Caprella mutica; assembly: GCA_947561585.1. NCBI lineage: Eukaryota > Metazoa > Arthropoda > Malacostraca > Amphipoda > Caprellidae > Caprella > Caprella mutica. Next base: position 5,195 of record CANNZV010002995.1, read on the forward strand.
AAGACCAAGAAAGTATCGACTATTGCGATAATCATAACTTGGCTATGGTCATGACAGGAACGAGGCATTTTAAGCATTAGTGGGGCAAAATCAGTTTGTACCTATCCTTTTTAAGATGAAATATAAGATACACGAAAATTTGACTTCTACATCCAGAATTAAGGTCTTCATTGAAATTATCCCTAATAATATGGCTTTAAATATATTTTTCAATAGTCTTAAAATGGATGACATTCTATATCTTCTACCTAATGTTATAGAAAAAAATTAATTTTAAAATTGGGAGAAGTCTTAAAATGAATTTAGAGTATTTTAAAAAAAATACAAGGTCGAATATGAGGAAAAACAGGTGTGGGAGTAAAAACGCTTACGTTTTGCTTTCGCCCTTTCAGGGCTTCGGTTGCTTTTATGTATTACTCAGAGCGATGTTCTGAGTTAAATCTTTTGCCCCTTTGGGGCTTTTAGCATAGAAATTTAAAGCTCTGAAGGAGCATAATCGATAAAATAGGGCTTTGCCCTATTCAAAAAAATAACAAAAACCCAGCCCTGAAAGGGCGAAAGGTCTCTGAACAGAAGGTTAAAACAAAGCGTTTATGCCCAAATTTTAGAACGATTGATTAAATAAAAACACAAGCAAACACACAACTATCCCATACGTATTGGCATCTAATAAAATAAATGAACCTAATAATTGACATCGGAAATACACGTACCAAACTAGGAATATTTGACCAAGAAAGCTTGGTCGAAAAAGTCATTTGGGACGATTGGAAACTGACGGATTTACAAAATTTCATCGAACAGTACCCGCTCATACAACGAGTTGCCGTGTCAACAGTCACTTATATTTGGGAAGAGGTAGAAGCCTTTTTAAAAGAGTACTTTTTCTACATCAATTTATCACATGAAACCGCTATACCCATAAAAAATGCCTACAAAACACCCGAGACCTTAGGCAAAGACCGCTTGTCGGCAGTCATTGGAGCAGCTCACTTGTATCCTGCGACCACTTGCTTGGTCATAGATGCAGGAACTTGTATAAAATATGATATTTTGCTCGCTAATGGTACTTATTTGGGGGGCAATATTTCACCTGGTATACGAATGCGCCTCAAAGCCATGCATGATTTGACGGCTCGATTACCATTAATCGAACAAGCCAACATCAAGCAATTGGTCGGAAATACGACCGAAACAGCCTTGCGAACTGGCGGGCAACTCGGCGCAGTAATGGAAATGACCGCTTTTATTGATGCTTATCGCCACGAATTTGGTCAATTATCCGTTATTTTGACGGGTGGAGATGCAAATTATTTTGCTAAAGAACTGAAAACTCAGATATTTGTGCACTCAAATTTAGTCCTCGTTGGATTGAATAAAATATTAAACTATAATGTTGAAATTTCAAAATAAACTATTTCTTGTTTTTATCTTTTTGGCTACTTCTTTCATGGCTTTCGCCCAAAATACGAGTGACAATAACACACCAAAAGATAATTCCCCTTATTCTAGAATTGGTTTAGGAGATTTGGTTAACCCAAATTTCACGGCTTCTTTGGGAATGGGTGGACTAGGCGCAAGCTATAACAACGCTTATCATTCCAATTTGATAAATCCCGCTTCGCTAGCATTCCTTAAATCAACTTCTTTTGAAGTTGGGCTTTTCTCTCAATATTCACAACTAGAAAATAAAGGAGAGAAAGCAGCCGATATCTGGAGCGGCAATATCAATTATTTATCGCTTAGTTTTCCTATGAGAAATCCTATCAATGAAGTTTTGGATCAACAAAATCCTAAAACACATTGGGGCATGAATATTTCCTTATTGCCTTATACGACTGTTGGTTACAATGCTGCGGGGACAAGTATCATCGAAGAAGAAGATGTTGAAGTATCCACTAATTTTAGTGGTAGAGGTGGTACTTATAAAATACAGTGGGGAAATGCTGTAAAACACAAGAACTTATCTCTAGGTGTGAATATTGGGCATACTTTTGGGAAACTCATTAATGAAAGAGATATCGTTTTTGCCGATACTTTGACGGGCTTTAATAATGAATTGATTGATGACATTAGCATTGGTGGATTCTATTGGAATGCAGGAGCAATGTACAAGCATCAGTTCAAATCTCCCAATGATAAAGGGGAAATCGCTCCTAATGGAAAATCCATTACTTTGGGTGTTTATGGCAACTCTAACAATACGATTAATTCTCAGACTAGCCAGCTTTATCGTCGCATAAGTCGTCTGACAGGAGCAGTCGATACGCTATCTAATATTGTTCGTCAAGAAGGAAAAATAGTCCTCCCTTCTTCTTTTGGAATAGGTCTTATGTACGAAAATTTGGATAAAATGCGTGTCGGAATTGATTATTCTACGTCTCAATGGAGTAACTATGAAAATGATGCTAAACCTGATGTGCTAGAAGATACTTATCGAATAGCCGCAGGCGCAGAATTTATTCCAGATATTAATTCTTATAATCGTTATCACAAAAAGATGCGCTATCGTTTGGGAGCTTTTTATGAAACAGACCCCAGAAACATTAACGAACAATTAACGAACTACGGTATAACATTGGGCTAGGTTTTCCCGTTATATTACCGAGACAACAAGTTTCCTTCTTTGACTTTGCGCTAGAAGTAGGGCAATTCGGAACAGAAACATCATTACAAGAAACTTATGTAAAAGCTAATTTCAGCTTTACTTTAAACGATAACAGTTGGTTCTTTAAACGAAAATTTCAATAAAACATGGAAAAATTAAATCTGTTAAGAAATCTATTTGTACTCGCACTTTGTATTGCTATTACAAACCCAATGAATGCCCAATGCGGCACATGGCTAGGTTCGCCTGACGAAGGAAAGGCAACCGATGCGCACACTATCTATCGTGGTCTAATCAAATCCGAACAATTTGATGAAGCTTTCGAACAATGGAAAATTGCTTACGATTTTGCGCCTGCTGCCGACGGCAAACGTGATTTCCATTATACTGATGGTATCAAAATTTACAAGCATAAATTTAAAACCGAAACAGATGAAGCTAAAAAGAAGGAATATTCTGACGCTATCATCCGTTTGTATAATGAAGCTAGAGAATGTTTCAAAAGTGGTGCAATCCAAATGAAAGGCGCTGAAACTCGCGAAGCTTATTTCTTAGGAAGAGAAGCTTTTGACCGTTATTACGATTTGCGTACACCTTATACAGAGACTTTTGAAGTACTCAAACAAGCTGTCGCTAAAGGTGGCAACGATACGGAATATATCGTTTTGGCTCCTTATGCAGATGTCGCTGTTTATATGTTTACCAATGAGTTGATTGACAAAGCTGCAACAAGAGAAGTTCATGCTACACTCAATAAAATTGGAGAACACAATGTTGCTAATAACGAAAAATATGGTACATACTACAAGCAAGCTTTGGAATCTGCCAATGGTTCTTTTGCACAAATTGCAGACAATATTTTTGACTGTGAATACTTCTTGCCAGAAATCAAAGCGGCTTATGAAAAGAATCCAGAAGATCCTACAAGCATAGAAACAGCTATCCGTGAAATGAAACGAAAAGCTTGTTCGCCAGATGATCCTTTCCTCAAAAAATTAGAAGGGAAATATGCACAGTATGCTTCTGCCGAAAACGCACGTCGTAAGTCTGAATTTGAAGCAAGTAATCCTGCAATGATGGCTAAAAAAGCCAAAGAAGCAGGTGATTATAATGGAGCGATTGCTAAGTACCAAGAAGCGATTGGTGCAGAATCTGATCCTAGTAAACAAGCTTTGTATTATTACCAAATTGGTCAAATCAAAGGAAAGAAAATGAAAGATTTTTCTGGTGGTAAAGCGGCTGCAAACAAAGCAATCGAATTGCGTCCTGATTGGGGACAACCTCATTTGTTGATTGGAGATTTGTATATTTCTAATAGTAAAAAATGTGGTGATGCTATCAAGCAAAAATGTTGTTATATTGCTGCAGTTGACAAATACAGAAAAGCAAAATCAGTTGACCCAAGTTCAGCAGATAGTGCCAATGACAAAATTGGTCGCTACGGAAGTACTCGTCCTGAAAAAGAAAATGCTTTTATGCAAGGATACCAAGAAGGACAAACCATCTCTCTTCCTTGTATCGGTACATCCGTAAAGTTGAGATTCTAATAAATAAAGAAAGGCTTTTTTAAGCTAAGCAAACTATACAAAAAAGCCTCGTTTTCTTTAAAACGGGGCTTTTTTTATACATACAAATCGATACCTTTGCGTCTATCGCTAAATAAAGATAAATAGTTCAATTATGAAAAATCAAACCAAATTCCTTTCCCTACTCGCCTTCGCAATTCTGACGATTGCTTATGCTTGTACGCCAAAGACTACCGAACCCGCAAAAACAGTCGAAGAAGAAGTCAAACAACCTGCGATTGTAGAAGAAGGATTGAGTCCTTGTGGCAAATTTTTTGAAGCCGACAATCCCGACCAAGCAGAAACGGCACACGTTTTATATCGGGATTTTTTGAAAACAAAGAAATACGATGAAGCGTTCAAATATTGGAAAGCAGCCTTTAAAATGGCACCCGCTGCCGATGGAAAACGAGATTATCATTTCTTGGATGGTGTCAAACTCTACGAGCAAAAAATTTCGGTGGAAACAGATGCCACTAAGAAAAAAGAATACATTCAAGCCATTTTTGACTTGTACGAACAAGCTATTTCTTGCTATCCCGACCGTACGACCATGTACAAAGGTTTGAAAGCATTCAAACTTTATTATACTTATCGGGATCAAACAACGGATGCCGAGATTTATAAACAATTCAAAGAAGTGATTGATATAGATGGCAAAAAAACAGCGGATTTCGTCGTCAATCCTTTTACAGCTTTGATGATTGACCAATACTTGACCGAAAAAATATCGCTCTCGGAAGCTCAAACTTACGCCAAAAAACTAAGCGATATTATCGCCTACGGTACCGAAAATTGTAAAGATGCCAAAGCTTGCGACCGTTGGGATATCGTGGAAAGTTACGCGCCTCTACGTTTGGAAGAAATGGAAGGAGTGAATGGTTTTTATGATTGTGCGTATTACAAATCGAAATATCTATCTGAATTGGAAGCTAATCCCGATGATTGCGATTTAATTGAGATGACTTATAGTCGCCTCAAATGGGGAAAATGTTCCGATATGGATGCTGCCATCACGATGCTCCAACCAAAAATAGAGCGATGCAATCCACCCGAACCCGTGGTTACTCCTGTTGTTTTGTGTAAAACAAAACTCCGAGAAGGTGATTTCCAAGGAGCGATTGATTGCTACGAAGAAAAAGCAAGTATCTCTAGTGATAAGGAGAAAAAAGCGCAATACTATTTGACGATTGCGAAAATCTATTATGCGCATTTGAAGAAATTCTCTAGCGCACGAAAGTATGCTCGCATGGCACTCGACAACAAACCTGGTTGGGGCAAAGCACATATTTTGATTGGAAAACTTTATGCATCGAGCGGTCCACTTTGTGGTCCGGGTAGAGGTTTCGATAGTCAAATTGTGACTTGGGTAGCCATAGACGAATGGAATAAAGCAAAAGGAGATCCTGAGTCTGCTGCGGAAGCTCGCAAACTCATTGGCAAATACAGCCAATTTATGCCGAGCAAAGAAGATGTCTTTATCCGTAACCTCAAAGTTGGCGGTACTTATAAAGTTCCTTGTTGGATTCAACAAAGTACTACAATTCGTACGGCGGACTAAATACTAGGTGAACAGGACAATATAGGCTTCCTTAGATTATAAATTTAGCTTACAAAAACACTTTAATCTAAACCTAAAATTGTCCTGTTCACTTCTCCTCCCTTCCTAGCAATTTTCATATATACAAACTTACCTTTCCAACGAAAATCCTTAATTTGTGTGAGATATATACCGACTTAAATAATCTATAGGATTATTAATTAACAGTACGGCATTCTACGTTTTAGGTATGATTTATCAAATCATTTATTCCTATTCGTATAAAAATCACACAAATCTATGAGAACCATTATCTTACTTTTCTTATCGTTTTTTATCTGCCAATTGTCGGCACAAAATAATAGCACCACTCATTTTGTCCCTTGCCAAGATGTTGCTCAAATCAATCATATCTTCGAACACAGTAATTTCATGGGCGGTGGCGCCGCTTTTTTCGATTATGATATGGACGGCGATGATGATATTTATATCACCTCTGGAAATGGCATAGATCATTTTTATGAAAACCAAGGAGATGGTTCTTTTATCAATAAAAATACGCTTGCAGGCTTTGAATTGACTGCCGATTATTATACAATGGGCGTAGTCGCAGGAGATATGGACAATGATGGTTTCAAAGATTTATTTATCACAACTAATAGAAATAATATCACAGAAGATTTAGCTCAAAATCTACTCTATAAAAACAATGGAGATGGTACTTTTACAGAAATCTGGAGCAATATTGGACCAGAAAAAGTATTCTCTATAGGAGCTACTTTTTTTGATTATAATCTGGATGGTTTACTCGATTTATATGTCATCAACTATGTCGAAAATGTGGCTTTCCTCTACGATGACAATAACAATATCAATGGTTTTGACCACGATTGCTTCGAGAATCTCTTTTATAAAAATTTGGGAAATGGTGTTTTTGAAGAAATAGCGACTTCTGTCAATCTCAATGATACAGGTTGTGCCTTGGCGCTTGCTTCTAGCGACTACGATTTCGATGGCGACCAAGATCTTTTGATTGCCAATGATTTTGGAATATTTATAGAACCCAATAAATTGTACGAAAACGACAAGGAATCTTTTACAGAAATTGGCAATGAAATAGGTTTTAATACACCGATGTATGGAATGGGAATTGCGATTGGAGACATCGACAAAGACCTTGATCTCGATTATTATATTAGCAATTTTGGAAAAAATATCTTATTAAAAAACGACGGAAACAGCTTTAGTGATATAACAGATAGCTCTGGTACGGGCAACGAATGGGTCGAAGATGAGGTCTCTCTAACGGTTGGTTGGGGAACTGCTTTTATCGACATTGATAATGATACCGACCTCGATTTATTTGTCGCCAATGGCTACGTTCCTAGTCCTGATTTTTTGCCTTCTTCTCTTTTCATGAATGATAAATTGTACCTCAATAATGGAGATTTGACCTTTACAGATACTTATGAAGATTATGGTATTGGCAACAAATATACTTCTCGTGGTATGGCTTATTCGGACTTTGATAACGATGGCGACATCGATATTTTGTCGGTTGTCCTCAATGTACCCAATAACGACGGAGGCTGGCAAACCATCCTCAATAGAAATGAATGGGGCAATCAAAACAATTGGTTCCAGGTGAGTTTGGAAGGTGTAGAAGCCAATAGAGATGCTTATGGTTCTCGTGCTTTATTATATGCAGGAGAGGAAGTTTTGCTCCGAGAATTGTCAAGTGGTTCTAGTCATTGTTCCAATTCGAGTAGTCGTTTGCATTTTGGTTTGGGCGATTTGGAACAAATCGACAGTCTTCAAATTTGGTGGACAGGTAAAACCCGTCTACAAACCGTTTATGATCTGAATATTAATGAACACATTAAAGTTGTAGAAGATACGACGATTGCGCCGATTATGACTCCTACCCTTTCGGTCGAAAATATAAACCCTGAAATTCGAGTTGCTCCAAATCCAAGTAGTGAAAAAATCCGAGTAGAAATCGCTGCGAATGCAAGCATTTCTATTCAGAAAATAGAAATTGTAAATGCTTTGGGGCAAGTTCAAAAACGCTTTTCTTTCACAGAAAAATCAACTATTTTTGATTTGGATGTATCTACTTTACCGAGTGGTTTATATTATCTTATTTTACATTCTGAAAAGGAGCAGATTGTGCAGAAAATAGTGGTGGAGTAAATACTAAGGCAAATCCCAAGAATAAATTAGCAATTTTGAGTTTGTCTTTTCCCGCTATACGTCGTTGAAAAGCCCTGCCTGCGGCAGGCAGGCTCGACGTAAAAGGACTATGCCTACGTTTTTCGTCTAGTCTAGCGAAAAAATACTGCCTCAATTCTTGCTATTTATTTTTTGGGAGTTGCCTAATAGAAAAGGGTACTTCTCAAAGAGAAGTACCCTAAAATATAAAAAAGTATTATTCTTTTTTAATAATCTTGGTGATGTTCTTATTTAGGAGTATAAACAGTAACACCATTTTCGCCATAACCCAAAGCAGTCCAGCTAATAGTAATAACACCAGTTGCTTGGTCTACAGAGTTAACGCCACCTTCTGTCATAACCAAAGCGCCCCAAGGGTCCGCTTGATCAGACCATACAATATCACCACAAACTTCTAAAAACTCAACTTCACTCAATGGCCCAGTATTATAAGCACCATTATAAGGACCAGTACCATATAAACCACCAGAAAAATCAGTAGCAGTATACGCTCCACTGGCTAATTTTGTGATTGTCATATCCATTGTGTTTTCAGCATAATCTGGCAAGAAATCATGGTAACCATAAGTAGTAGTAACCGTGTACTCCCCTTCTAATGCCGAAGGACAAGAAGCAAAAATAGTCTGTGCTGGAGATACATAAGAACCAGAACTTGTTGAAGCATTTAATGTAATATTAAAAGCATCGCCAATAGCAATATCATCTAAATTGATACCCAAAGCAGTTGCAGCCTCTACCAAAGAAACATTAATCTCTGCAGGAATTCCAACGCTTCCCAAAGAAACAGGTCCAATTTCACCTAGAGCTCCAGAGTAAGCAACCATTAAATCACCCGAAGATGCACTTTCTCCTGCGATAGCAGTATTAAAACTATTCGCAGTTCCTTCCAAATCCGTTAAGTTGAAAAAGCCAGGAGAAGGATTTAATAAAGATGGCAATGCACCACCTATATTGAATAAAGTATCGTCTGATTGTGTTGCTGGGAATAAATCTTCTTCACAAGCAGTGAACAAGAATGCACAACCCAAACAGAAAACAATAAACTTTAAGTTATTGATTAATTTCATTTTTTATTGTTTAAATAATTTAGTAATTCTACCAACTCTTCTTCATTTTTCATATTCACTTTATTTTTCTGAAGATAGTTGGTTATTTTTTTATAACGTGAAAACGTATTAATTGCTTTTTTTCGATTGGATGGCAATTCCATCAATTTCCCGTCGTATTTCAAATAAAAAATCGCTTTTTTCCGTGCTTGATCTTGGACACTTCCTTGATCAAGTGCGGCATTATAATTCGCTTTTTTTATGACAAGACTATGGTGTCTATACAAGCCCCATTCGCCATCAGCTAGCAACTCCAATAATTTCAATTCTCGCTGCTCCGTGGCTAGTCTCAAAAAACTACGTTCTTTTGTCAAATCGCTTTCATTCATATCGATATCTGTTACCAAAAATGATTGAAATTCTCTCAATGGCAAAGCAATTAAATCGCCATCATCCAATTTCAAAAGTGCTTGATTTTCTTTCAAATTATAATTGAAATAATCAAACTTCATTTTCTTATCATTCATGAGCAACAGAACAGCAGGTCTCCACTGATCAAAAAGTAAGAAAGAACCATCAACAGATTTGTCTCTATAGTCAAATGTTCCAATACCTGCGCTCCTCAATCTTTGTGCGCTTACGTTCTCGATTGCATGAACATTGTAATCGACATTTTGTGCATTTAAGCCTAGAGGCAATACAAATAATAAGAATAAAAAAGACAGTAGATTTTTCATATTTATTGATAGTTCTTTCTTTTAAAAAGGTCTATTCAAAAGCCCAAACAGCATTGTCTAACAATCCACCACCTTGACGAGCTCTCGCTGCATCAACGTTGTCTCTGTTTGTTTGAGTTTCTCCTTCTACATACAAGAAACGCTGAGGAATAGCACCTGTTGGATTCAAACCACCCGAAGCACCTGGTGTAGGAGCCAATGCAGGGTAACCTGTTCTTCTCCAGTTTGTCCAAGTTTCGTGGAAGTTGAAACCATAGTAAGCTTTGTATGCTTCTTCTACGATTTGTTGTACATCACCTGTCCCAGAATTAGCAGCAACATAAGCATCGTCTGCAACACCTAACATATCGAAGCTTGCTTGGATTGCTTCCGCCAACATACCTGGAGCAGAACCATTTGCAACAGCAGTTGCTTCTGCACGGATAAACATCAACTCTACATAAGAGATAAGAGGAACATTAGCATCGCTACGTCCCCAAACCAATACACCTTCAGTAGGATTATCAAAATAACCATGAACAAGTGTAGGGTCAACAGATATCGTATCAAGATATAAATCTTTACGAGGGTCGCCTTCCATCATAGCAGCAAAACGGTTATCGATACCCAAAGTAGAAGGACGCTCGATACCAAACTTAGCCAATGACCAGTTTGCTGTAGTAGAAACCTCAAATTGAAATCTAGGAGCTTCTGCATTAGAAGCAAAAGCTTTGTCTACTTCTGCCAATGCATTGGCATAGTCGCCATTGTTGCGCTTAGAAGTGTGCATGTAGTAACGAGCCTTGAAAGCGTGTGCTGCTTTAGCCCAAGCTGCAGCATCTCCATTATAAACCAAGTCTCCACCAAAGTATCCACCACCATCTGTCATAGCTTCCAATTCTGCAGCTGCTTCACTCAACATTGCTTGTACACCTGCGTATACATCTTCTTGAGCATCATATACAGGACGCAAAATAGCAGTACCTTGCAAAGCTTCTGAAAAAGGAATATCTCCAAACATAGAAGTCGCTTTTCCATATTCGTTTGCCATAATGATTTTGGCAATAGACCCATAAATAGGACGAGCATCTGCAACAGATTTCTTAATAATAACATCACAAGATCTCAAAACACCAGCATACAAACCAGTATTCCAAAAATTGTTCATGGCATCTTCACCCGCTACATAACTATTGTAACCTAGCTGTTGTGCATCTAGTCCAAAAAATTGCTGCATGAAAATACCTGCAACTCTGTTTGGATTGGTTCCTTCGTTGAATGCAGAAGAAGAAAGAATCTCTGGCATCAACAAGTTAAGATTAACATCCGCTTCACTTGGATTATTTGGATCCACGTTGAATTCCGCCAATGTTTGCTCACAAGATGTTGCAAACAACATCAAGCAAAGTAACATTGGTATATATAATATTTTTTTCATATTAAATTTATTTTATAAAGTCTAAATTGGTTTTTAAATCAAAAAACCAATCGAGATTAATTTATACTAATTTAGAAATTAAGCTTTACTGATCCAGAGAAACTCTTCGTATTTGGCATGTTGAAATAATCCAAACCAATACCATTAGAATCTCCATTCAAGTTCGTTTCTGGATCGATACCAGGATAATCTGTATTCAACCATAAGTTTCTACCAGAAACAGAGATTGTTATATTATCAAAGTTGTCACCCAAAATATTTTCAGGTAAAGTATAAGACAACGTTACTTCACGTAAACGCAACCAAGACGTGTCAAAAATACTCATCTCTGTGATACCACCAAATCCATAGCGAGTACGGTAGAAACCACCACTACTAGCATTTGGATTAGCCTGAGCCAATGCAACTGCATTTGTATTTGGAGCAAAAGATCCATCAGCTTGTTCTACTACACCATCAAAAATAACAACATCATCTCTTTCGTCTGCAGATAAAGCAGAAGTACCAAAGAAGTTCATGATACCACATGTTCCACACCACATATCTCCACCTTGACGAATGTCTAATAAAGCAGATAAGCTAACTCCTTTGAAGCTAAATGTATTTCGGATACCAGCAGTCCAATCTGGATTAGGATCACCCAATGCTTTTTTAGTAGGATCTTGTAAAGGCCATCCGTTAGCATCCATGATTAACTCACCAGCATCTGTACGTTGGAAACCATTACCGTTGATAACACTATAAGGCATACCTGGAATCAAATCAGCAGAAGTAGAAGTAAAACCAGCCAAGAAGTAGTTATCTACACCTTCAGCCAATTCATCTACTGTATTTTCCATAGCTGTAAAGTTCACTCCAAGATCCCAGTTGAATCCACCAGAAGTACGAACTGGTGTAGCATCCAATACTATTTCAATTCCTTCATTAGAAATTGTTGCTGCATTAGCAAAAAGGTTGGTATAACCTGTAGTAGTTGATAATTGTAATGGTAAAATTACATCTTCTGACAAACTATTGTAGTACGTAACATCTAAGCCTAAACGTCCTTTGAAGAATTTCAACTCAGCACCAATTTCAAACGTAGTTGATTTTTCAGGAGTTAATTCTGAGTTACCTAAAAAAGTTGAACGCTCAAATGAATTTGTTCCAAAATTAGGGTATTGAACTTCTGTAATAAAGCCATCTCCACCTGTAAGAGCTGGTTCAAATACACTTGCAGTCGCAAAAGTAGGAGCATCATTTCCTACAATACCATACGATAAACGTAATTTACCATAATCGAAGAAAGAAGGCTTCGAGTTCATCAATTCAGAAAAAGCAAATCCTAAACTTGCAGAATAAGATTGGTAGGTATTGTTGTCTTCTGGTAAAGTTGAAGACCAGTCATTACGAGCAGTCAAGTTTACAAATAAGTAATCGTAAAATCCTAAATCAAATGTACCATAAGCACCATGAATTCTTTTTCTATCGATAAATTCCTGTCCAACGATATCAGTAGCATTACTGATGTGAAAGAATCCAGGAATAGATAAAGTTTCTCCAATAGCGGTTTGTCTGTTATACTGTGTTTGATATAAATTATACCCCACCAAAGCATTTAAGCTAATGTCATCAGACAAGTAAGAGTTATAGTTCAATGTCAAGTCAGAGTTCAAGTCTGTATTCGAGATTTTTGTCTGAGTTACAGAACCTGGTACCTGACGGAAAGCATTTGTTTGAATATCAAATGCACTATTTCTTTGGTCGGTATAAGTATCCAAACCAAATTTATAGCCCAAAGTCAAGTCGCTTGTAAATTTGTATGCTGTAGAAACGTTACCAATGATACGGTTTACATTATCAACAGAAGGGTTACGATTTGCAGTCCAGTATGGATTATCGTAGATACCATTACGGTAAGAACGCATGTCTCCATTTTTCAAGAAGTACGTTTCAGGAGTATCCGCTGCCTCTTGTCCTTCTAAGCCGTTTCCGTTATCAAATGTTGGTGTTGTTCTCAACAATCCTAGCATTACACCGTTCAAGTTAGAACCTCTTTGAATACGGTTTCCTCCAGAGTTTACGTAGTTGGCAGACATACCAACGTTCAATTTATCTGTAATATCTGCATCTGTATTGACACGGAAAGAAGTACGTTGGAAAGTTGCATTAGGTACAACACCTGTTGATTCCAAACGACCACCAGAAATGTAGTAACGAACATTATCTGTTCCACCTGCTACGGAAGCGTTCAAATCGTAGGTATTACCTGTTACAAAGAAAGTATAAGGATCGTAAGCACGGGCTGCTTGTCCATTTCCTGTACCAGCAGGTACTAAAGAACCGTTTTGGTCAAATTCAGTAGGATTGCCATCAAATTCTAAGCTAGAAATAGCTGGTCCCCAACTAGCACCTTGTGCTGTTTCTGGTCCAGAATAAGAAGGTACTCCGTTAGAAGTTGTTCCCTGAGCATAAGTTGATTGACGCTCTGGCAATTTGTTAACCTGATCTGCAGAATAACTTGCAGAAATGCTTACACGTGGTTTTCCTGATGCTCCTTTTTTAGTTGTAACAATGATTGCACCGTTGGCAGCACGTACTCCATAAAGAGCCGTTGCAGCTGCACCTTTCAATACAGTCAATGAAGCAATATCGTTAGGATTCAAGTCAATAGCACGATTCGATTGATCTACACCATCTGGAGAGTTTCCTACAGAAGAGTTGTCAATTGGCACACCATCTACTACGAATAGTGGAGAGTTAGAACCAATAATAGAATTACTACCACGAATACGAATGTTAGAAGATGACCCTGGAGATCCAGAAGAACTCACAACAGATACACCTGCTACTTTTGAGTTCAAAGCATCTACCAAATTCACCTCTCGAGCATTAATTACTTCTTCAGAATCTATGTTCTGAAGTGCATAACCCAATCGAGCTTTGTTTTTTTCCAAACCACCTGCTACGACAACAATGTCTTGTAATAATACTCCTTCGCTCAAAGTGACATCAATATTATTTGATGCGCCAAGAGCAATTTCTTGAGTTGCAAAACCTGTGTAACTTACAATTAACATTGTAGCTCCAGAAGGAACCTGTAGAGAATAGCTTCCGTCAATATCCGTAACGGTACCGGAATCTGTTCCTTGAGCAAGTACACTTGCTCCAATCAGGGCTTCGCCTGATTCATCTGTTACTGTTCCTGAGACAGAGCGTTGTGCCATCATCGAAACGACCGCAAACAGCACCATCACTAAAACGAGTGAAAGTTTTTTCATACTAATCCAATTTTGTTAAATTAAAAATTTAAAAATAAAAATAAAAATAGTTGCTATATAATAAATTCAAGAAATTTTCAATTTCCTGACTATTAAATACAATTCTAAACTCTATTTCTCAAACAGAGTTTTTTATCAAAAGTATAATATCATATTGGGTTAGCTGATTGGAAGGAGTTTCCTTATTCTGGGAATTATAAGACTAGAACGAACTGCACCCGCAATTCGCTTCTTATTTTAATATCAATTGGTCTGCAAACTTAGTGCTTTTTTGGTAGTTTAAGAAATAGAATCCTGATTTTTTTTGTAAAAATCAGGATTCTTATAGTAAAAAACTAAATGTGTTATAAAATTAGGCTTGGTCTAGTTTCTTGACCATCGTCAATATAGTTGCCAAAGCTACTGTTTCTCCCGTTTCATCATGTACATCTACCAAAAATTTGACAATTCCTTTGGCGATGTCTTCTTCACTCCGTTTTTCTTGTTCTATTTTTTCTTTTACGGTAAAACGTACAGCAATGGTCATTCCTGGATAAACAGGTTTGGTGAAACGACATTCGTCAATTCCATAGTTGAGCAAAACAGGGCCTTTTTTGGGTTCTACAAACAAACCTGCCGCTTTGGCTAAAACAAAATAGCCGTGCGCTACTCGTTGTTCAAAGAGCGTTCCTTCCAAAGAAGTTTCGTCCATGTGTGCATAGAAATTGTCGCCACTTACATTCGCAAAATTGACAATATCCGTAACGGTAACGGTATGCTTATGCGTAAAGACCGTCTCCCCTATTTCCAATTCTTCAAAGTGTTTGCGGAAAGGATGAATTGGTTTTTCTGTTTGTGCTGCACCATATTGAAACTGATTGGTCATTGCCGTTATCATCGTCGGATGTCCTTGTATGGCGGTACGCTGCATATAGTGTTTGACCCCTCTTACGCCTCCCATTTCTTCTCCTCCTCCTGCTCGTCCTGGCCCTCCGTGGGTCAACAATGGCATCGGCGAACCATGTCCTGTACTTTCGCCCGCACAAGCTTCATTGAGTACCAAAACTCGACCATGATAAGGTGCTGCTCCCATCAAATATTCTTTCGCTATTTTTGAATTATTGGTTATAATGGAACTGACTAAAGAGCCTTTTCCCATATTTGCCAATTCGATGGCTTCGCCCAAATCTTTGTAAGGCATCAAGGTACTGACGGGACCAAAAGCTTCTATATTATGACAATCTTGATTTTTGAAGGGATTGCTATTGAGTAATAAAATAGGTGATAAAAACGCTCCTTTGCTTTTTGTGGATCCAATGACTTCAAATTTATCCAAATCGCCATAGACGATTTCAGAAGTCTTGGCGAGCTGTTTGACTCTTTTTTTGACCTCTTTGACTTGATTTTTGGAAACCAATGCGCCCATGCGAACACCTTCTGCTTGTGGGTCGCCAATGCTTGTCTTTGCCAATTGTTTTCCTAAAGCTATTTGTACGTCTTCTACCAATTTTTCGGGAACTATGATACGGCGAATTGCCGTACATTTCTGTCCTGCTTTAATCGTCATTTCTTTCCGAACTTCCTTTATAAACAAGTCAAATTCAGGTGTTCCTGGCACTGCGTCTTCGCCTAAGATACAAGCGTTTAAGCTATCGGCTTCCATCGTAAAAGAAGTCGCATTGTCAATAATTGAAGGAAGCGTTTTTAGCTTTTTCCCTGTGCTTGCCGAACCTGTAAAGGCTACTATATCTTGCGTTTGTACGATATCTAGAATTCCTATTCCTTTACCACAAACCAATTGCAAAGCTCCTTTGGGCAAAATATCAGAAGCAATAATGTCTCGCACCATTGCTTCGGTCAAATAAGAAGTAATTTCGGAGGGTTTCACGATTGCAGGAACTCCTGCCAAAAGGCTTACAGCTAGTTTTTCGAGCATTCCCCATATCGGGAAATTGAAGGCATTGATATGAATCGCTACACCACTTTTGGGTACCATAATATGGTGTCCGATAAAGGTATTTTCTTTGGACAATTTAATCGCATCTCCATCTACATAAAAAGGCTCATTTGGGAATTGTTTCCGCAAACTTGCATAAGCAAATAAAGTTCCGATTCCGCCATCTATATCTATCCAACTATCGGTTTTGGTTGCTCCTGTTTGGTAACTAATTGGGTAGTATTTTTTGCGTATTCCATGCAGATGCAATGCCAATGCTTTTATCATCAATCCTCTTTCCTGAAAAGTCATTTTGCGTAAAGCAGGGTTGCCAACCGTTCGGGCATAGTTTGCCATAGATGCATAGTCGAGTCCTTCGCTTCCGCAAGTCCACAATAAATTGCCATGTACAGCATCATGTTGAGGTATGCCTTCGCCGTCGTGTTCGACCCACGCACCTTGTATATAGTTGGATAATTTCATATTTCTTTGTTTTATTTTGTAAAAATACTATTTGATTTTAGACTAACAAACTTCTAATTTTACAATTCAAAAATTTGCATTTCTTCCGCAAGTCCAAATCCATTGGATTCGACTTCTTTTCGGGCAGTTTCGCCTTCTTGTAGCAAGGGATTGGTGTGATTTATGTGGATAAAGTGGGCTTTTCCACACTCAAATGTTGGTAACTCAGCAAATTGAGCCATACTTTCAACAATAAAGGGATGCGGAATTTGACTCATATATCTACCCCATATTTCGCCATTTTGATAAAAAGTGCCATCCAGAAAAGCATAATCGACTTGTTTTATTTCCCTTGTAATATCTCTTTCCCAGAGATTCCACTTGTCTATATCGGGAATATTTGAATTTGGACTACAAGTCCTCGAAAAATTCATTTTGATTTTTTTCTTTTGTTCTGCACAAGCTACCTGCCCGTCCGTAGGCGGGAAGCATGTGCTACTCACTATTGACGCATCAAAATGACAATTGCTCCGATGGCTGTCATAATGAGAATGAGTTGTCGATATTGCTGTTCTTTGATTAATTTTATCAATCGAATCCCCAGAAAAAAACCGATTAGGATAGATGCTAATAATTTTAAATTAATCATTAAAGTTGCGGCTGTGATTGTTTCCCAGACGAAAATATGAAAGGGTAATTTGAATAAATTGATGATGAAAAACAACCAAGCGGCTGTTCCTATAAACTGGTTTTTGGGGAGTCGCATCGCTAAGAAAAATATATTGGAAAATACGCCCGCCAAATTCCCAACCATGGTCGTAAATCCTGCACCCAAGCCCATAATTCCTGCAAACCACCAATTATTAGGTACGGTTTTGTCTGTTTTTCTTTCCCACCAAAACATCATAATAACCGTCCCTAAAATAATAACCGCCATGATTTTTTTGAATAAATCTTCAGGCATATCTTTTCCTACCCATACGCCAATCAATACGCCAATGATCATCCAAGGCAACAAACGAAAAATGTATTTCCACTGTGCGTGTCTGTTATAATATGTAACCGCCAAAATATCTCCTGCCATAAACATCGGCAACAGGATTCCTGTAGAGGCTTTGCTGCCAAAAGCAATCGCTAAGATGGTAACGATGAGCACGCCAATGCCTTTGACTCCTGCCTTGGCTACGCCGACCAAAAGTCCTGCTACACTTGCCAAGAGAAATTGTATGAGGGTGATGTCATCCATTTTTGGGTTGTTTTGAAAGCTATTTTTAACCACAGAGAAAACTGAGAAACGCTGAGTTTTTTCTCCCGTATAAGTCAGCGGCTTACACCTTTTTTCTTTCTCTTTTAATCTATAGATTAATCAATCAAGTAATATCTGACTGAGCCAATTTTTGTTTGCAAGCGGTTCGGTTTTGTTCAATCGGTCTTGCAATTTTTGAAATCGTTGTTGATAATCGTTCTTACTCAGGCGATTTTTTGCCAATTTCAATTTATATATCTTTTGCGCTAAGGTAAGCATATTTTTATTGGCTCTTTTTTGGTAGCTTGATATTTTTCGGTTCCGCAAAAGATACATTTTGAAGGCATCGAGGAGGGCGAAAAAAGCTTCTGTTTCGTCCAATTCATAGTAGCATTTCATTTGAATGATTTTTGCGCCTGTGTGGTAGGAAGAATCGTTGAATTCGACATCGTGCAAAGTTAGAAGTGCCTTTTGAAAATCATTTTGAGCATAATATAGACTCGCCAAATTGTAGGTGACGACATTGCTGCGTTCTTGTGCCACTAAATACGTATCGTAAGTCAAAATAAATTTTTCTGCCCAAGCAAATTCTTCGAGTCGAATGGCTGCGGTCAATATATTGGTAAAAGTCCAACGAGTGATACTGTCATTGCGAATGATTATTTTTTGTTCCAATAAAAATTGATACAAATCCAATATTTCTCTATAAAAAAGAGTCTGTCCAGAGTTGATTTTTCGGACACAATAATTGAGGACAAAACTATATAAAGTACGTCCTTCTTCGGGTGGAAATAATTGCCAATATTTTGCCAATTGCTCTTTGACTTGATGATAATATTCCTCCGTTTCGGTCTCTAATAACATCCAATACACTTGATAATAAATGGACAATGCGGGAATTGTTTCTAGCGTTTTTTTATTTTTTTGATAATATTCTAATAGCTCTTCTAACAAATGACATTCATATTGTGCGTTGACCACAATATTTCGGCTCAACATATCGCACGCAATGCGCAATTTATTGCTGATATAATACAAATCCAATTGATTGCTTTTGGCTTGCAGATTGGGGTCGTCGACATGTTTGCTTTTTGCCAAAAAAGCCGCATCTAAGGCATCATAATATTGATATTCAAAATAATAGTGCTGATAATTGCGATAAAGGGATTTTTCTTGAGTTTGTCGAAAACGCCGACTCAATCGAGGAATATGTGCTTCCAAATCCTTATCTTGTAGGTGTTCTTGAAGCAATTGTTGTTGCAAAGCTGGTGTTTTTTCGAGCTGGACTTGCGTCATAAAACGATACAATAACTGCAAGGTATCCGAAACAAGATTATTAAATTTTGCTTCATCAAAAGACTCTCCTTTGTAAACTTTCCCAAAAACAATAAGCCTGTCTAAGTGCTTATTGTGGTCTTCTATTTTTTGCTTTAGAATATAGTCTCCAATAGCTCGAATAGATTCATTTTTATTAAAAAATGGCGACTGCAAGAAGGCATAAAATCGGCTCTTTTCTGGGTTAGAAAAGCTTTGTAGGAGCTTAAAAAGTTGTGTTTTATACATTTTTTTGAGAAAAAAGTGGTTTTCCTAAGCAATATCAAGATATAAAATTCTATAAAAAATAAGCTTAAAAAACTTATAATCAATTAATTATACAATCAAAAATACAAAAAAATGCTATAATCAACTTAAAATGTGCTTTTTTATTGACTCTAATAGAATTATGTTTGTAAATGAGATAATACAACAAGCTAAAAAACTCACTCTGCTCGACAAAAATCAGATTGTTATGAAACGAATTTTTACTTTATTCCTCTTACTTGGCTCATTTGCCTTTTCTTTTGCTCAATGTCCTGAGATTGTCAATACTATTTTTGAGCCGCCCAATAATAGCCAATTGTCTACTAATGAAATGATAAATATTGGTGTTGAGGGCATCAACTTACCCTTAGGTACGATAGATTGGTATCTGGGCAATGAAGCTGATTTTGAACCTTATAATGGAGAGGGTTTTGCTATTGGTTCTTCTCCAATTATTGTCAATCAAAGCGAAGTTTCGATTTGCGATCCTTGTCCTCAAATGGTCGCTATTATGATTGATGCTTGCAATGGTAATTCTGGTCAAGAATATGACAATGAATTTTTGATGCTCTCTTCTGGCGGAGGAATTTCGGCTGCTAGCCAAATTCAAATTGATTTGGATGAGCAAAACAACGTTGATTTTACAGGTGCAGGTGTCAATAATGATATAAATTTTGGCAACAATCCTTGTAGTTTTATGGAGACTCCGAGTCCTTTTCTCATCAATACTTTACAATCGAGTATGGATTGTAATTTTGCCAATATCATTCCGATTGGCCCCAATGATGCTATTCCTGAGGGAGCTTTGGTCTTGGTTTTTATGAGTCCAAATGTTGATACAAACTATGATTTCAACGGACTTTGTGCTAGTGGGCAAAGCTTATATATTTTACAAAGTAATTGCGAACGTACAAATGGTGCTTTTTCTAATAGTTCGAGTTCTGGTTGTAGAAATTATAGTGTTTTTATAGGAGATTGTGGCTCTTGTTCGAGTTCTATTGCCTACGATGTTGCCAATACTTCTAATTTTTCGGATGGACAATTAGGTGGCTTTGTTTATATTTTTGATGAAAATCAAAATGGACAGATTGACTACACTAATGGCTGTATTTCAAATGAAATCATCCATTCCAATGGAGTTCCTTGTCAAGCGCCTCCTTTAGAGTCCATACTATTGCCTGTTGTGCCAAGTATTGCTGAGGATTTTCAATATCTGATTCCGCTATCCTTGTGTAATAATTCTGAACCATCCTACATCAAAGGGATTATCAATCCTTTATTTGACAATTGTATTGATAATATTTTCGCTCCAGATTATACGGAATTTATGACGGAGACCTATTCCTTTACATTGGAATGTTTGGAAGTAGAAATAAGTGGGCCAAGTGAGTTTTGTGAAGGCGAATTGGTTACTTTGGATGCTGGAGCAGGATTTTCCACTTATGAGTGGTCTAATGGCGAAACCACGCAGACTATTGATATTTCCAATGCAGGAATATATTGTGTCGCTGTTTCGGATGCAAGTGGTTCTACAGGCGAGGCTTGTATCACGGTACTAGAAAATGCGAATCCTATACCTGCCTTAGCAGGATCCACTACTATTTGTGAAGGTACAAGTACAGTATTGGATGCAGGAAGCTATGCTTTTTATCAATGGAATACTGGCGAAATCACTCAAACAAGCCAAATTTCAATACCAGGTACTTATTGTGTGACGGTAACGAATATGAATGGCTGTACGGGCGAGGCTTGTACTGAAATAGAAATCTTTCCAGAATTAGCTCCTGTGCTTACTGGTTCTACTACATTCTGTACAGGCAGTTCTACTAGTATAGATGTAGAAGGTTCTGAATTTTCAGACTACTCTTGGTCAAATGGATTTTGGGGGCAAACAATCGAAATATCGCAACAAGGAGAATATTGCGTGACCGTCACGAATATCAATGGCTGTACAGGCGAGGCTTGTGTACTGATAACAGAAAGTACTTCTTTGCAACCTGTTATCATAGGAGATTTGGAATTTTGTGAAGGGGAAAGTACCGTGCTAGATGCAGGGGCTGGATTTGCCACTTATCAGTGGACAACTGGTGATAATACTCAAGCTATTGAAGTAAGTACAAATGATACCTATTGCGTAACGGTAACTGGTTTGAGTGGCTGTACAGGAGAGACTTGTATTGAAGTCGATCTTTCGGAAATTACTATTGGCTTATTTTCTCAGTATATTGTTTGCGAAGGTGAGGATTTTACATTTCCTGCTACAGCTTCAGGGTTCGATTTATCTTACGAATGGCAAAGTCCCTCTGGTTTTATTTTTCCAGTTTTAAATATGAATCTTTACAATGTAATTCCAGATTATGCTGGTATTTATACACTTACAGTAACGGATGCAAACGGCTGTATAGCTACTGCTAGTACAGAACTTATTGTCGGTGCTATTCCTCCAATAGACCTTGGTATTGACCAAACCCTTTGCGAAGGTTCTGGCATACAACTAGAATATCCTAATGACCCTTCTTGTTCCTATGAATGGGCGGATGAAAATGGAACGCTTTTGAGTACTAATAATACCATCGAAATAACGGATAATTTAACAGAAGATATTACACTCTTCCTGACTAAAACTGATAATAATACTGGCTGCTCCGCTATGGATAGCACTATTATCATTGTAGCCGAAACTCCCGAACCTAGTCTCTCTGGTTCTTCTACTTTTTGTGCAGGTTCATCGACTGTTTTAACAGTTGAAAGTACTTATGCAAGTTATTTATGGTCAAATGGAGAAACGACTTCTTCTATAGAAGTCGATACAGAAGGCACTTATATTGTTGAAGTTACAAGTCTCGAAGGCTGTGCTGGAAGTGCTTCTATTGATATTACCGAAAGTTCTTCTTTGCAACCCATTCCTATTGGTTCTGCTATTTTTTGCGAAAGCGAAGGTGTCATTGGTACGAGTGCTGGCTTTGATAGCTATACTTGGAATAATGGCGCAACGACTCCAACTATTAGCGTCAATCAGTCCGATGAATATTGTGTGACGGTTACAGATGCTACTGGCTGTACAGGTGAATTGTGTATTGATGCGCAAATAAATCCTGAAATATTGGTCGAAAGTACAAGTACTGATGCAAGCTGTAGCAGTAACGATGATGGAACGATAGAAATCACTATTTCTGGCGGAACACCGCCTTATTCTTATGACTGGCAAGGTGCGACGCAGCAACCGCCTTTCGAGAATCTAGCAGCAGGTATGTACACCATAACGATTAGCGATATGGTCGGCTGTAGTGTGGTAGAAAGCGTCGAAGTTGAAGAAAACAATGATTTGACGGCAGAACTCCAAGCCGCAAGCGATAGCTATTGCGGCTGTAAAGAATTGATTCCGATTTATGATGACATTGCGAATCTCTCCATAGAATGGTCAGCTAATGTGGATACTTTTGACAATAAAATCTATGCTTGTTCCAATGGTTCTTTTAACTTCATTGTGACTAATATAACTACGGGATGTTTTAAAAATGTCGATATAAATGTGACTTTGGACGACGACTCGGACGACGACAATTGCGTTTGGCCAGGCGATACCGACATCAATGGCATTGTCAACAATTATGATTGCCTCAATATTGGTTTGGCATTTGGAGATACGGGCTTGGAGCGTCCTGGAGGAGATGTGTCTTGGCGGGCGCAATATCCGCTTCCCTGGATGCAAAGTACGCCTAGTACGCTAGTCAATTATATGTATGTCGATTGTGATGGAGGAGCTTCTATTGGCCATGAGGATTTTGATGTGGTCAAAGACAATTTGGTTGTTGACGCATAACTTTACAGGCGAGGACGAGCCACAATATCGAGAGCTTCCGATTGATAATCGTTCTCCATTTGAAGTACCTTTTATGTGCAATCGGATACTTTAGAAGCAGAATCTGATGCCGTTTTTGGATATCATTTTGGGTGAAGATAATGCGCCTCTTATTGGAGCTTATGGGATTGCTTTTAGTATTTTGTATGATCCAGCTATCATCGTTCCGAATACAGCTATGCTCACTTGGGATGAATCGTGGTTGGGCGCAATTGGAACGGATTTGTATGCATTGGAAAAAGATTTTCATGAAGAAGGACGCATTGATATTGGCGTGACTCGACTCGACGGACAAGAAATAGATGGTTTTGGAAAAATCGCTTCGCTCAATAATCACGATGAAGATGTGATATTGTTTAAGGGTGGAGATGAAAACCGTTTTGCAGATTGACCTTCTTTACGATTGATAATTATCGAATTATTTCGGCTAGCGAGGAAGAAATCATTGCCAATACTTTTGCAACTCCAACTTTGATTACCGATTCTTTGACGGCTGTTTCTAGTGTGGAATTGGAGAAAAACATTCAAGTTTTTCCAAATCCCACGAATAAATTTCTTCATATTTCTAGTTCGGAATATGACTTAGAACAAGTAGAAATTTATACTATAACAGGACAGTTGCTTAGCACTCACACTTTAATAAAAACACAAAACCAAGTCAATGTTTCTTCTTTTGATTCAGGACTTTATTTATTAAAAATCTATACCAAAGCAGGGATTGCTTTTAAGAAGGTGAGTGTGCAGCAATAAGATAAAAAAATATGCCATCCCGATTGCTCGGGATGGCTATATTTGGTTGGTATGCAAAAAACTTGATAATTATCTTAATTTAAAACTTGCTCCTATGGAGAAAGTTCTTCCAATGTCATAAACATTAATCGGGTAAGATTCTCCTTTGAATTCGACTTCTTCTCGATATTTAGCATTTAATAAATTGCTTGCACTAAATTTCAATTGTACTACTTCATTGATGTTTTGAGAAATATTAAAATTCAAAGAATTAAATGGCATCAAATAGTAGTTTGGAGTAGCTCCTTGCGTTACTACAGAAATACGTTTTCCAACAATATTGTAGGATAAATTGGCAGTAGTACTTCGGTCATTTTTATAAGAAAGCAATAGATTTGCTGTATAAGGTGCTTGTCCGTACATTTCACGTGTTGCTGCTGCATCGGGTTGGCTTGCCTGTATTTGAGCCAATTCTTCTGCATCAATATCACTCTGAGAATAGATATACGATACATTTCCACCTAAAGTAAAATGACGCAAAGCATTGACAAAATCTAACTTTTTACGCAGCTCAAATTCCGCTCCCAATAAGCGTGCATTTTCAACATTTCGCAAAGTCAACTCGCCATTGACTGCTTCTGGATTAAAGGTCCGTTCGATTGGATTATCGAAGTTTTTATAAAAAGCACTTAAAGATATTATTTCGCCAGAACGTGGGTAAGTTTCCCAACGTAAGTCTACATTATCGACTAGAGTACGTTGCAAATCAGGATTTCCTACGAAAATAAATCCGCCATCCAAATCAAAAGAAGCAAAAGGAGCCAACTCTCTAAATGATGGACGCGCCAAAGTACGATTGAATGCAGCTCTCAACTTCGTATTTTCGTTCAATTCATAGTTCAAATTCAATGAAGGCAAGAAATCCAATTGATTGATTAAATCTTGCTCGCCATCCAACATTGGATATTTGTTCAAAGTGATGCCCGTATCATAAGTTTTCAGGCGGATATTGGTTTGCTCCATTCGAAGTCCAGTTATTCCACGCAAACGATCGGTAATCGGCAATTCTACCATTGCATAAGCAGCAGCAACCGATTGGTAAGCATCATAACTATTTCGCGGATCATAATTTTCCACTACATATATTCCTTGTGCTCCATTGGCGTACTGACCATCTTCCCCAACTTGGATTATATTTTCTGTTTGGAAATAGTTTTCAGGAGCCGTTAAAGGATCAAAAGTTTCTGTTTCTTTACCATTTGCAACCAACAAACTCTGATTGTTGAAGTTGAAACGAGTTTCATTAAAGGTTCTATCTTTATAAACATAGGCAATTCCTGCACTCAATTTTGCACTTTTATCATTCCATTGTTTGAATGGTAAAGAGAAATCAATTTTGTTGTCAAAATTATTTTGCTCCATGCTTCTGTAAAAACGAGTTGGCACATTATCGCTAGAAGGTTTGATAAAAGCATTGCCCGAAACATCGCTTACTCGATTGGTAAAGAAACGCAAATCTGGGTCAGATTGAGAAGACAAAGCAAAAGAAGAAATCCATTTGAGTTCTGCATTATTTGAACCAAAAACGTGTTTGCCACTCAATTGTGCCGTACTCATGCCTCTTTCGAGGAAACGGTAGGTACGAGTTTGAAAAATATCATCGCTATCGTCTCGCAATTTTTGACCTTCGGCAAACATAGCTGTAGCTGTACCACTTTGGTTGTGCATGAGCATCAAACTCACTTTATTGTTTGGATTTAATTTTAGACTGCTACTAAACATCGCTCCCCACAAGCTTTCTTCTTGTCCTTTGCTAGAGTTTAGACGAATTTGAGTGTTCAATTTGTTCACATCAGTATAGATCCCATTTAACTCATGTATGCCAATTTCGCCATTATTATAAGCAGAATAATTTCGGCTATAAGACATTGCCGCAATCAATCCTAGTGGTTTACCAAACAATTGTTTTTGGTTGCCAACAGAAATGGAAAGACTGTGATTAGCTGGTTTCATTTCTCTATACATTCCCCAATTATTGTCAAATGAATTGGTCAGATCTCTTAATGATTCTGCCTCTGTACGTGTATTATTGGGACTGAAGGCAGGAATATTGCTACCTGTTTGGTCAATATTTTCGGGCAAAGCTCTTGTACCGTCATCGAAACCAATCCAATCTTGGCTACCTCCTTTGTAAGAAAGTACTTCTGCATTTAGATTGGCTAAAGAATTGTAGCTTGCTGAAACAGAAGCATTCAAAGAAAATTCTTCTGGAAAATCTTTGGTCGCTATATCAATATAACCTCCCGCAAAATCTCCAGGCAGATTAGGCGCGAATGTTTTATAGACTAAAATATTATCAATTAAATTTGTTGGAAACAAGTCCATTTGAACCGTGTTTCTATTGGGATCCAATCCAGGAATTTCAGCCCAATTCAACGTTGTTTTGCTATAGCGGTCGCCCAATCCACGCACATAAACATATTTGCCACCTTCTACCGTTACACCTGTAACTCGCTTGACTGCCGCTGCAACATCGCTGTCTCCGCTTTTGCTTATTTGGGCTGAAGAAATACCATCAAGAACGACAGGAGCTGTTTTTTGAATGGCCAAAACAGCCGTTTCGGTGTGCTTAAAAGCTTTTGCTACCACCTCTACTCCTTCTATCTCAATTTCAGATTCGCCTAATTGTACATCTAAATTAGTTACTTCACCCGCTTTGATTATAACATCTGTAATTTGTTGGGTCGCAAAGCCGATATAAGAAATTTCCAAAGTGTACGTTCCAACGGGAGCTTCGAGTACATAAGAACCATCATAGTCTGTTACGGTTCCTTTGTCGGCTCCTATGAGCACTATATTTCCACCAATAACTTCAAAACCAGAATCGGCTTCTACTACTTTTCCAGAAATAGTCCCCATGCCATCTAATTGGGCAAAGAGAAAAGTTGTCATGCTTAAGCAAAGTGCTAAAAAGAATAATTTTTTCATGTTAATATTTTGTTTTTGCAATACCTAATTGATGGATTACCAGTCCATCTTTGTTTTTATTACTACTACAAAATTGGTCTATTAGTATTAACAAGAAGTAAATCCAATATTAAATTAATGTAAACTATTCTAATCGGTCTTCATTTAATCACAAAAGCCTTTTACGAATTGCGTAAAAGGCTTTTTTGATAGCTTCTCTATTTTTTCTTTATTAAGGAGTAGTTACCGTAAAAATATCTTCCGCAGTATCTCCTGCTCCAATATTAAAAAATACATTGTTTAGCAACTGCAAGTTGCCATCCGTAAACTGCTTAAAAGAATCTTGATCTTGGTCTAAGTCCTCAATATCAATTCCTTTCGCATAATTTACAAAGATGCTGTTGATGTAGTGTCCGCCTGCATTATCCCGAAAAGTAATCGCACGGCTACCAGTGTTTCCAATAGAAGTTACATTCATAAATGTAGGAGTCGCATAAGGCATT
This sequence comes from Caprella mutica, assembly GCA_947561585.1. Lineage (NCBI taxonomy): Eukaryota > Metazoa > Arthropoda > Malacostraca > Amphipoda > Caprellidae > Caprella > Caprella mutica. The sequence continues at coordinate 32,865 of CANNZV010002995.1, forward strand.
CCAACTTCTGGATCAGTGCCACCATCGTGTTCGCCTCCACGGTCTGCTGCTTCAGCAGCAGAATCTTGGTGTACAATTACGAATTGATTGCGACCTCTGAAACCTTCGTCGTAATCGTAAGCATCATCTCCGCAGAATACAGAAATTAAATGCTTTGCATCCACTGTACCACCAAACCATTCGAAACCATCGTCTTTATTGGCTACTACTTCTACATATTCGATAGTTGTTCCAGTACCAACACCTCCCAATGTCAAGCCATTGATTTCATTGTCAGCACCAATGTTTGTTCCTCCATGTCTAATAGAAATATATTTCAATGTACCAGAACTATCTCCATCGTTTGATCCACCATATAAACCACGTGACTCATTCGTAGGGATTCCTTCAATTGCAGTTTCACCTGGAGACGAGTTCAAAGAAGCACTTCCTAAAACAATTAAACCTCCCCATTGACCTCGCAAACTTGGAGAAGTACCTCCGTTATCTCCGTCAAAAGTAAAAATAATAGGCTGATCTACCGTACCAACTGCATTAATTGTACCGCCACGCGCTATAATGAGTGCAGATGCATTCTCGCTTTCACCTGTCATTCCTTGTATAACCGTACCCGCTTCGATATTCAAAGTTTGTCCTTCATTTACAAATACAAAACCATTCAATACATAAGTCTTATCGGCTGTCCAGGCTACCACGTTGCCAGCATCTTGCATCATCTGATCGTTCCAAACTTCTCTTATTCCTGTATTAAAAGGCATCGTATTAGCTCCAGCTAAAATATTTTCGTAAGAAGACCAGGTAGCATACCAAACAGCACCACTTGGGTCGATAGCACCTTTGTAAGAAGTCGCTGTAAAATAGTCATCTGAACTAGTAAATGTTGTGCCTAAGTCAGCAGTTGGTGTAATTCCTGAAAATCCAGGATCTATAACCAGATTTGCGTTATCGGCGAAAGCAGCAGCAAATACTTCAGCAGCATTATTCTCTATTCCTGTGTTAGGAGTAGGTGTTACTTCATCATCTGTTCCACATCCTGTCAAAAAAATACTTGTAGATAATAATAATCCGAAAAAGAATAAATTAAAATTCTTCATGTTTTGCTTTAAGTTTTAATAGTTATTAAGTAGTAAGCCTTTAAAATTGGTATAATAAACGCCTTTTAAAACCTTCAAATATTTACAAATAACTTCCTTGCAGTCAGTTATTTATAAATTTTGTGAAGGTTGGCGTTATTATACCTGCCTGCAGCAGGCAGGCAGGCAATTTAGTAAAGGCACTTAAACCTGAATTGTTTTATTTCTTAGCACAAAAATCTTCCATTTGGATTACTTGTAGATGAATTCAATATTAATTTAGTGTAAAGTTCCTAGCAAAGCTATTTGAACATATTCTTTACGGTTGCAATTATAAAATCGCTCATTTAGGAGGAGGAAAAAATGGAGCTGCAAAAAGATGTATTGTATTTTAAGATAGATCGTCGAAAAGACGCTTAGAAGAAGAAGAAAGGACTAAAAACAAACAGGAAGTACCGAAGAATCGGTACTTCCTGAACCTAATGATATTTATTTTTCAAAATAATCTTAGGATGATAAATCGTAAATCGTAATCGAACATTGTGTCTTTGTAAACACATGACAAATGTACATAATATATTCGTTCAAGAAATACCTTATTTATGGTATTTTTCGTATATACTTACTAAATATGCTATTTTTTATTAGGTATATAAAATTGATAAAAAGGATATTTATCAATTAGATGGCATTTATTCTAAGCTTGGAATGAAGAGCAAAGATGAAAGACAAGCAATTTTAAACATCGCTATTATTTCCTATGTTTCTGTTCAAAAGGGTACCGCATTTAAAAAACAAAATTTTCGTTAGCTGCTATCTTGTAAGTTGCAAACTTAGCCAATCTATATTTCAAGATAAAATCATAAAATAGCGATTTTTTTAAAAACCGCTCTCGGAAGTTTTAAACTTTCGTGGTAAATCAGGCAAGTTTGTAAATCTGTAGAGCATGGTGTACTTGTATACCTTATGAATATTTCTGTGGATATTTCAGCGAAATTGCCTTCCATCAATTATAATCGTAGAATAGTAGCCAATTAATTAGATTGGCAAGTCCTTGTTATTTAGACTTTGGGCTTTGGATTTTGTTTGTGCCTTTCTTTTGGGCAAACAAAAATGGGTCTTGCAAACGTTTTTGCAAGACCCAAAGGCGGAGGTTTGAGTAAAACTCAAACACTCCTATTCCGTACTTAGAATATTAATATTATTCTAAGATAATCATCTTCTTAGTAGCAGAATTAGTTGGTGTATCCAATTGGTAGTACAATACACCTGTAGCTTTCAATTCGTTGCTGTTCAAGCTAATTGTGTTGTAACCTTTAGCGAAGTCTCCTTCGATTACTCTCAACAATTTACCTGATACATCAGAAATTTTCAAGCTTGCTGTAGCTGCTGTTGGCAAAGTAAAGCCAATAACAGTTTCCCCATTGAATGGGTTTGGTGTGTTTTGGTACAATTCAAATGTTTCAGCATTTGTAATTGTTCCATCTTCTGTACTGAATGCAATTGCTACATCCATCAAATCATTGCCAGTGTATGCTTCAGCAACTGTGTAACGAGAGTTTACAGTCAACGCTTCGCTCAATACTACATCAGATGTAACATTGAAGTTCAACGTGAATAATACTTCATCGTTTGCTACACGAGTAGCTTCGCTTGTATTCCAAGATGTAGTGATAACACCTTCGTTCAACATAGTTAAACCAAAGTTAGCTTCACTTACAGTCAATGCACCAGCTTCAACACCTGCAAAGTTCATTGCAGCAGCATCGAAATTCATTGTGTATTGGAAACCATTGATAGCTTCAAAATCAGATGCTCTGAAATCAATACTAGTAGTATTACCAGCAGTTAATTCAGCATCATCAATTGCCATTACCAAAGTTCCTACTTTGTTACGCTCTTCAGCAGTAGCCAAAGAATTCGCAACAACATCACCGTTTACATCTCCAATCTTAACAGCTATGAAATCATCCTCCATTTCATTGACACTCAAGTTAGAGTGATCAATTCTTTCAGGGAATGCTTCGTACCAAGGATTAGTGCTAACAGGGAAAGAATAATCCGCATCAACAAATCTCCAAGAAGAATTAGCTGGGAAGTCAGTAATTACAAACAAAATCAATTGACGTAATTGAACAATATCGAAAGTTGTTACATTACCATCATTGTTAACATCTGCTGCAATCAATGTGTATGGATTTCCAAATTCAGAGAATCCTAAGATATGCTGACTCATTAATACTAAGTCAAACGTACTTACTCCGTTCAATGGATCATTATCACTACCAGGAATTACTGTGTAGTCATTGTTCATTGGTACATTAAATGCAAAGTCTCCATTTTCAGTAGTTGGCATTTGACTAACCATTCCACCTTCGATTTCAACCATTACATCTTCTACCATATCTCCTTCATCTGTGTAGATAGAACCCGCTACAGATACGCTTTCGTTGTTAGGACATGCACCTTGGTTGTCTTGAACCACGATGTAAGTCGTACAATAATCAGCATTTCCAGCTTCGTCTTCAACCCATACTTCAACGATTACTGTTCCTAAATCTTCACAACACAAAGTAATTTGTGATTGTGGAGCACCAGTATCGCCTTCACGACGGATTTTAACAGAGTTTTCTACGTAAGAATCATCTGTACAGTTATCAAATGCATATTCTAACAAGTCGCTAGCCCATACATCAACACAACCAGTCTCCATGTTTTCAATAGAAATTCCATTCAAACATACAGGAGTTGGGTTTTTACAATCTTCAATTGTGAACAAGTAAGAACATGCACTTGTGTTACCACAACCATCTTCTACTATCCACTTGATTCGGTGTGTTCCGTAAGGATAAACACCTGAAGCATTATTACCTTCACTAACGATATCAAATGAACCGTCATCAAAAGCATCAATTTTGAACGTGTATTCCAAAGCATCATCTGGAGAACAAGCATCTACTGCAGTAGTAGTCAATTCAGCATAACCTTCACAACCATCTGTTAAATCACAGAATTGTAAGTTATCAGGGCAGCTATCGAATACTGGAGCATCGCTATCCAATACTTTGATTGTTTGTACATAAGTAAAGTAACCATCATCATCTTTGTATGTTCTAGGTAGTGGCTGAGGTTCCCCTAAATCTGTATTATTAGCGTTATCAGAATCATAAGCACACCAGTTAACGATTGTCCAAGTACGTTCGATTTTGTAACAAGCATCAGAAACGATACTCAATACTAGATCTTCGTGACTTACAGCAATCAATTCACAATCATCATTTGAGATTGTTGGTGCACCAGAATCCTGAATTGCACAGTTTGTCAATGTTACATCAGCAGGGAACTGAACGATAAAATCAGAAACATGTACTACTTCTACTTCTTGAGTACAAGAAGCATCAGCAGATTTAGAACTACCATCTGTAGCCGTCCAAGTACGAGTTAATGTACCAGCATAACATTGATCTAACTCACCTTCATCTTCATAACTAGTTTCAACTGAACAGTTGTCTACAGCTATTGCATCACCAAATGGATCGTGAACAGCTGGGTCATTACAATCGATAGTTTTGTCTGGAGCACAAGTGATAACAGGAGCCAAAGCATCCTCTACCAATACGTCTTTCCAACAAGTGTTAGTATTACCAGAAGCATCTGTTACTCTCAATTCAACCTTTACATAAAGGTCTCTATCACAACACTCAAAAGGAACAGCATTTGACCAAGCAGTTGTATCAATACAGCCACTTACTCTTCGAACTTCTAAAGTAATGTCTCCACAGTTATCATAAGATCCTTCGTCGATGTCATCAGCATATAACCATGCTTCGCCATCTCCGCCTAAGCCTACGTGCAATTCATCATCGCAAATAGCTACAGGAACTTTATTATCAATTACTGTTATTGTAATTACTTTTGTTGTAGGGTTCAAACAACCATCTTTTGCAGTGATTGTCAATTCTGTTTCTCCTAAAGGTAAACCTGAAACAGTTTCACCATTTAAGATATCAACTACTACTAATGTACCAGTGCCTAGGTAAGCTCCTGCGCCTTCAATGTAACTTGCAGTTACAGTAGAAATTCCTGAACAATTATCAGTTAAACCTAAATCTTCAAAAGTAAGGTCTGCTGAACAGTCATAACTGTCTGTGTATACAGTTACATCACCTTGTGCAATTTCTGGTCCTTCTGTATCTTCTACTTTGATTAACTGTTCGTGTGTTTTATTAACTCCAGAACACCAGTTTACGATAGTCCATGTACGAATGATTTTATATCCTTCGCCACATGTTGGTAAAATCTGATCTTCGTAGCTATAAGAAATATCGCATAAGCCGTGTAAGTCTTCAGTTAAATCAAAACATCCGAATGTTGGAATACCCGCAACTTCTGGTGTCAAATCTTCAGGCTGTTGCTCTGTACACTGGAAGTGTATGTCGCTAGGCTTCTCGATTTGATCCATCATTGGAGCTTTCAAACCAACAGTTTGGATAGCAGTTGTAGTACGACCAGATTTGTCCGTTGCTTGCCAAGTTCTTACGATCTTAGCTCCCAACCATTCGCTTTGGTCACAATCTCCATCTATTACATTATCCATTACCATTTCATTCAACAAAGTTACACCATCCAATGTACAGTCAAAAGCTGCATAAGGGAATGGGAATCCACTTGTCAATGTAATAGAAGCAGCTGTTATCTCACCACCACCAAATGGAGGTGTTGGGAAAGTTGCATTATTATCAATAACTTGGATGTACCAAGTTCCACCCAAGTTAGCAGGGAAGTTAGCTCCACTACTTTCTGTGATGAAATCTTCCTGACTTACACCTGTAGTTAACATAGTTGGTGCACCTATTAATTGTAATAGACCAGGTGAATCATTAACTGGATTCGGTGTATAAATGTTAGTTGGTCCAACATCTCCATTGGTATCTAATTGAATAAATCCAGGATACATTGGGTCAATGCTTAACAAAAATGCATTCATTTCATCTGTAGGATGTAATATTACAGATAAATCTGTTACATCATTGTGTGTCAAGTTCAAGTTTACTTGAATGTTTTGGATGACTTCACCCATTGGTCCACAATCCATGTTTACTGGAATGAATGTATTTGAAGGTAAACCTGCATTTCCACCTGCGATATTCGCTGGTAATTCAGCAGTTACTTCATAAACTTCAGTATGTGTATAGAATTCATCTAATGCATAAGGGTGAGTACAGTTTATTGCATAGTCAGCTGTATTCAATACAGGATCCAACTTGTCTTCAATTGTAATAGTACCCCAACATACATTACCGCTATACTTGTGCTGTACGTTATAAGTCAATGTTTGCCATTCTTCTTGTGCTCCTATTAAATCATGAGCAGGAGTAGTATTTGAGCCTGGTAAAATTTCATTACCAAATGCATCTAATGGGAAACCATTAGCACCATAAACAACAAGAGGATTTCCATTTGCATCTAAGATTGTTACTGTATATTCTTCGAATACATCGAAACATTCACTTGCAGGATTTTCCAATACCATATCAGGTGTTACACGTACTACACATTCTCCTAAAGTGAATTCACCTAGAGGAGAACTTGGAGATGCTAATGAAACAATAACATTGTCGTTACAAGTCATTGTTGGATTAGCTTCTGTTACGATATTCAAGTCAGCTGTACATTTTACAACTACGCCATCACAGTAAGTGAATTTAGTAACGTATTTGTGGCAACCTATTGGTAAAATACCCGCACCTGCACCTAAAATATCAAAATCATAAGTCATTGTTGTTTGACCAGTGTAAGGTACTTCTGTACCTGAGAATGCTGCATAATCAACACCATCAACCAATACCGTGTGTTCTACTAATAAATCACAACCAACTGCATGGTTACAATTAGGGAAACAAACTTCTGGTGTACTTACTGGCAATACTACAGCTGCAGCTGTAACACAAGTTTGTGCTGCAGTTGGGTCGATTACATCAACACGTGTACATGAACCTTCACAAGGAACAGTAAATTCAACTCTGTCCTCATCTGTAAATCCTGGATCTCCATTATTAGCTAATGAAAGAACTAATGAATTACCAAATTGAGAATCAGTTGCATCAGTGATTTCTTCACCATAATTAATATTAGGTGTAATCAATTCCCAGTTACCTCCATTCCAACTATCGTTGAAACCATCGAAAGCAACAAATGTGTATGTATTACATAAATCCAATGTAATGTCATAATCTATCTGGAAACCTGGTGCTAAACCAGTGTAAACAGTAGAATTAACTCCAAATACTTGAGTTCCTTGGAACGTAGTACTTGCCGCACCTTCATAGATTTCCCAAGATTGCTCTTCAGGGAATCCACCCATAGTGATACGTACTGTAAATTCTTCTGGTTGATCTTTACATATTGATACAGGACAATCAGATTTAACTCTGATTTGTTGATTAACAGGAATATTTCCAGCATAATCAACAGCTGTACCGCTATTATCATTTGCAATAAATCCTAGAGGATCATACAAAGTAACATTGTGCTCATTTTCGTTTGCACCATTCCAGTAAGTCAAATCGATAGTTCCACCATCGTTGATACAAATTGGAATTATTTTGCAAGTACCATCTTGAGGTGTCATTTTGTAGTTGGTTGCTGGCCATGCTTCATTTACTGAAACATCAATACTTGCTGCATCCCAACCATCACCTGCTGTATCTTCTAATACTAATAAATAAGTACAACCATCATCACAGCTACAATCAGCAACTGCCAAAGAAGTTGGTACTAATTCACTTGAACAGTCACCACAAACACACTCTACAAAGTAAGTGTATGTACCTGGCGTATTCAAGTCCATTTCAGAAGGTATAAATGTATCTCCTGTAAAGATAGGAGCAACATTATTTAATACGTCATCTGCATTTGCATACCAGTTGGTTTGCTGTGCTGGTACGAACCAGTCAATTGTAATGTCCCAGTTGGCTACATTACCACCTACTGCAAAATCAGTAGCAAATAATGTCCATCCACCATTCGCTTCAGCAGATGTCATATTAGACATTAAATCTGTAAAGTTATCTGTAAAGAAAGTACCTGGGAAATTTGCCATAAAGAATCCAGCATTGATACCCAATAGATCTAAAGGATCTTCTGGGAAGAAATCGCAAATACCGTCAGTTTGACAAACTACATCAGCAGCAGTCAAGCCATCACCAGCAGCAAAAGAACCTACAGCAGCACCATCGTTAAATGTAACTGGAGCCGTAGAACTCAATGTTGCTAAGTTTCCTTGAGCATTAGGAATCATATATAATGGAACGATACCTCCGTTTGGAGCAATCAATCCTAATACCATATTTCCAACTCCACCTGTTTGGTCGATACCAGTCGTTACAGTAATATCATTGATGACAGCGTCTGCAGGAATACCCGCAAGGTTAGCTACATCATTAGAAACAAAACCTCCACCTGCAAATGCAAAAGCTGCACCTGTTGTAGAACTAGTTCCCATCTGACCAACTTCTGTACAAATACCACATGTAGCAGTAATACCACTAAATGCTTTTCCTGCACAGTGAACTGTTTTAGAAGGTACTGTTGGTGGAGCTAATGGAGGACAAGATCCAGTGAATTCAGTTATTACAGGACAAGCAGCAGGCGCATTAGCCATATTCGCTATCAAATCAGCAGGTAATTGACTTGTAAAATCAATAGTTGTCATGCCTGTAGCATCACACATTTGATCTACTATTGAAGCACATACAGTAACTCCGTCTGTACCTAAAAGGTCAGCCGAAACACCATCACATGCTTCTACTACATTTCCTACTGTTAAAGTAGGGAATACAGTTAATGTTACTATTTCCAAACCACAATCTGGGAATGCGTTTGTACCAGCAGCTATATCAAAAGGTACAGCATAGAATGTTAGAACTTGTACATCACAAGTGGTTACACCTGCAAGAGTTACTGATGGCGGTACACCACAAATACCAGCTCCTAAGAACAATAAGTTAGGATCCAAATCTGGATCACCTGTTGGTGCATAGCCATTTGCATCGAAAGAAGCACCATCGAAAAAGGCATATAAGCCATAATCGAAGTCTACACCATCGAAGCCTGCACTACAAGCCAATTCATTGAATGTAAAAACTGAGTTATCACACGCAATACCATCCTCTAAATCTAGCGTTGGGCATTCGAGTGAACAAGCTTCTGTTGGTACAGGTACAAATACTTGTCCTATACATGTTGGGTCAACATCATCTTTAACTGTAAAATTAACACCTGTTGATGCAACAGGTACATTGAAGGTATTACATATTCCAGCAGTTTGTACTCCTACGCCTGGAATCATAAATCCAGTACCTGTACAAACCGTAAAGCCGGAACCAGTACCTCCAATTATTTGGAATCCGATTTCGACAAAATCATCGGTAATATCATAAGGTGTGCCATTGTTGTCACAAACAAAAGGTTGCTGTGTACAAACGGCAGGTACTAGACACTGAGCGTCTAAACTACTGTAAGAGGTAGCCAGAATCGCCAACAAACAACAACACCTTAAGAATGTATTTATTATTTTCATAATTTAATTTTTATACAATTTCTTAATTATAAATTTCTTCTCATGCGATTCACAATATCTCTAATGTAGTAGTAGTCTGAGTCCGACTGGACTCCTTTGCTTGTCAAGCTTGCGGGGCTTGCCTGTAGTTGTGTTTTGATTTCTGTGTGTGTGTAAGTAGCTAAAACAGCGTCCCAGTCAGCTAGGTTAGTGTTAGAAGCTTGTAACTTCTCTCGAAACGCTACATCTGTGAGTGTCACATCATGTGTTGTTTCAAAACGCTCTTTGGCCATTTCCATTTTTGGATTTGCCGGTACAGTGATAGCATTCTGAGCCATTGCAGTATTTGTAGCAAATACAAACAAGCAAATGGTGAACAACTGTCCGATTCTCCTCAATGTCTTAGTCATGGATTATCAATTAATTTGGTTATCAAAAATAAAATGGTTTGTTCTTCTTTTTATCATGGTATTAAATATCAAAATATTTCTACTAGTCTTTATAAAGTACACTATCAAACGCAACAAGACCTTTAAGAGTCAAAAAAGGCTCTAAAAGGTATTTTGGGATTGACAAGCTTATTATTTCGGTTTATGGTAAGATATTTTCATAACCCACAAAATAAGATGTTGAGTTATAAAAACTAGGCCTGTAATTATGGTCAAAAACTTTTTATACTGTATGTATTAAAACCCACCTCACCAAAATAGGTGAGGCAGGTATTAATAATTTATTTATAATTATTCGATAATAATCATTTTCATAGTAGCAGAGTTTGCAGGTGTATCCAATTGGTAGTAGATAATACCTGAAGCATTCAACTCATTGCTGTTTAAGCTAATGGTGTTGTAACCTCTTGCATATTCTCCTTCAATTACTTTCAATACTTTTCCTGAAACATCGTATACTTTCAATGTTGCTGTAGTTGTAGTTGGTACATTGAATCCAATCACTGTCTCCCCGTTGAATGGGTTTGGAGTGTTTTGGTACAATTCAAATGCTCCACCACTTACTATTGAGCCTGATTCTGTGTTGAATGCAATTGCTACATCCATCAAATCATTTCCTGCATACGCTTCTGCGCTTGTGTATTTAGAGTTTACGCTTACAGCTTCGCTCAATACCACATTTGATGTGATGTTGAAGTTCAATGTAAACAATACCTCATCGTTTGCTACGTTAGTAGCTTCGCTTGTATTCCAAGATGTAGTGATTACACCTTCGTTCAACATTGCGAAACCAAAGTTTGCTTCACTTACAGCCAATGCACCAGCTTCAACTCCTGCAAAGTTCATTGCAGCAGCATCAAAGTTCATTGTGTATTGGAATCCGTTGATACCGTCAAAATCAGATGCTCTGAATTCGATGCTAGTAGTATTACCAGCTTTCAATTCAGCATCTTCTACAGACATTACCAAAGTTCCAGTCATGTTACGTTCTTCTGCTCCAACCAATGTGTTTGGTGTAGCGTTTCCGTCTACATCACCCACTTTCACAGCGATGAAATCAACCAACATCTCATCTTGAGTTAAGTTGTTTACATCAATAGCTTCTGGGAATACCTCATACCAAGGATTAGTTGATACTGGGAATACATAAGATTTGTCAACAAATCTCCAAGAAGTGTTTGATGGGAAATCACTGATTACGAATAAGATTAACTGACGGTTTTGAACTACATCGAAAGTAGTTATAACTCCATCACTGTTAACGTCAGCTGCAATCAAAGCATAAGGACTAGTCAAAGCATTCACACCTAAGATGTGCTGGCTCATCAATACTAAGTCATAAGTAGAAACTCCATTTGTAGGATCTAGATCTTTAGTAGGAGTTACTGTATAGTTGATGTTCTGATTCAAGTTAGGGAATGTATAGTTACCGTTGATTCCTGTAGGCAATGCATTAGACATACCGTTAGAACCATCAATATCAACCATTACATCTTCTACCATTTCAGCATCTTCTGTTTCGATAGTACCCGCAATCATACGAGAATCATCTTCACCACCTGTGCTTCCACAGATTCCGTTAGGATCTTGAACGATAATATAAGTAGTACAGTAGTCAGCATTACCAGCTTCATCTTCAACCCATACTTCAACGATTACTGTTCCTAAATCTTCACAACATAATGTGATAGCAGTTTGTGGAGCAGCCGTATCGCCTTCACGACGGATTTTAGCAGAGTTGTAAATGTAGTCATCAGAGCTACAGTTATCAAAACCGTATTCTAATAAATCATTTGCCCATACTTCAACACAACCATCAGAGTTCATACCAGGTAAGCTAATACCATTCAAACATACTGGAGTTGGGTTTTTACAATCTTCAACAGTGAATAAGTATTCGCAAGTGCTTGTGTTTCCACAACCATCTTCAACAATCCACTTGATTAAGTGAGTTCCATAAGGATAGATACCAGAAGCATCGTTTCCATTATCAATTATATCAATTGATCCATCATTAAATGCATCAATTTTGTAAATATATTCTAATGCGCTAGTAGGAGAACAAGCATCGCTTGCTTCCAAAATCAAGTCAGCTTGACCTTCACACTCTTCTGTTAAATCACAGAAAGTTTGGTCACCAGGACAAACGATTTCAGGAGCAACTGCATCCAATACTTTCACTATTTGAGTATACTGGAAGTAACCATCACCATCATCTTGGTAAGTACGTGGAAGTGGTTGTGGGAATCCTAAATCTGTGTTATCATCATTTCCTTGGTCATAAACACACCAGTTAATAACTGTCCAAGTAATTTCCAATTTGTAACAAGCATCGTCAACGATATCTAATACCAAAGTATCAGCAGATACAGCGAGTAACTCACAATCATCATCAGAGAATGTAGGTTCGCCAGCATCTTGCTCTGCACAATTCGTTAAAGTGATATCTGCAGGGAATTGAACCACAAAGTCAGAAACGTGAACTACTTCAATTTCTTGTGAACAAGAAGCATCAGCAGATTTAGAGCTACCATCTGTAGCTGTCCAAGTACGAGTTAATGTACCAGATTTACACTGATCTAACTCACCACTATCTGTTTCTGTCATTGTTACATTACAGTTATCAATTGCTACAGCAGTACCAAATGGATCGTGTACTGCAGGATCGTTGCAATTCAATGTTTTATCGCCTGGGCAAGTAATTACAGGAGGAAGCGCATCTTCAACCAATGCTGTTTTCCAACATACATTAGAATTTCCTGCAGCATCTGTAACTCTCAATTCAACTGTAATATTTTCATCAACATCACAACATTCGAAAGGTACATAAGGTCCCCAAGGAGAAGCTCCTAAACAACCATCTGTACGACGAACTTCCAAAGTAACTGGGCTACAGTTGTCGTAAGAACCTTCATCTACATCTTCTGCATTCAAACGAGCTGTTCCGTCACTACCCAATGATACATGCAATTGGTCATCGCATACAGGAATTGGAGGAGTATCATCTACAACTGTGATTGTTATCAATTTCTCTGTTTCATTCAAACAAGCATCTTTTGCTTTAATCAAAACTTGAGTCATTCCCATTGGAACGTCTTCGATAATATCATTTAACAAGTCAACGATTACCAACTGACCACTACCAACATAAGCACCACCACCTGAAGTATAAGTAGCTGTTACTGATTGAACACCAGAACAGTTATCTGTTATACCTAAGTCGTCTAAGCTAATATTAGCTTCACAATCGTAAGGGTCTGTACCTACAGTAGCATCTTCTTGAGCGATAGTTGGTCCTTCCGTATCTTCAACTTTGATAATTTGCTCATAGTACTTAGTAGTAGTAGAACACCAGTTAAGAATAGTCCAAGTACGGATAATTTTAAATCCGTCTCCACAAGTATATAATACTTGATCTTCGTAAGTATAAGAAATATCACACAAGTCGTGTAAAGAATCTGTCAAATCAAAACAACCAAATGTTGGAACACCAGAAATATCTGGAGTGATTTGATCTGGAGTTTGTCCATCACAAGGGATAGTAATATCACCAGGTGCTACAATTTGGTCCATCATTGGAGCTTTCAAATCTACTGTTTGAACACAAGTAGAAGTTCTTCCTCCTTTGTCAGTTGCTTGCCATGTACGCATGATTTGAGCACCATTCCAATCAGATTGATCACAGAATGTTTCAGCAACCATTTCGTTGATTAGCTCAACACCTTCTAAAGTACAATCAGCAGCAAAGTAAGGGAATGGGAATCCACAAGTCAAGGTAATAGAAGCAGCAGTTACCTGACCACCACCAAATGGAGGAGTTGGGAAAGTTGCATTATTATCAATGATTTGGATGTACCAAGTACCTCCAGCATTAGCAGGAACTTGATTTCCACTATTTTCAGTAACAAATTCCTCAGGATTTGTACTTTCTGTTAAAGAACAAGCTGCACCTATTAATCTTAACAATTCAGGAGAATCATTAGCAGGATTAGGTGTATATATGTTACTTGGTCCTACATCTCCGTTTGTATCTAATTGAATAAATCCAGGATACATTGGGTCAACGCTTAACAAAAATGCATTCATTTCAGCCGTAGGATGTAATACTACAGATAAATCCGTTACATCATTGTGTGTCAAATTCAAGTTTACTTGAACATTCTGGATGACTTCACCTAGAGGTGCACAAGGCAAGTTTACAGGAATGAAGGTATTAGATGGTAAACCAGCGTTACCACCAGCAATATTAGCTGGAATTTCAGAACCAGCAGTAAATACATCTGTGTGTGTATAGAACTCGTCTAAAGCATTAGGGTGCGTACAATTCAAATCATAATCATTACAAATAATGACTGGATCTTGCTTATCTTCAATAGTAATTGTACCCCAACATTTGTTTTCAGAGAATTTGTGTTCTACAACATATTTCAATGTTTCCCATTCTTGATCTGGGCCTACCAAATCATGAGCAGGAGGTGTATTAGAACCTGGCAAGATTTCATTTCCATTGTTATCCAATGGGAAACCGTTTACACTATTAACAATAACTGGGTTATCATTTGCATCTAGAACGATTACTCTATATTCATCTTCACAGAAATTAGGCATTTCCAATACCATATCAGGAGTGATTTTCACAACACATTCTCCTAAATCATCAATATATGAATTACCACTTCCATTGTCATCGTCATTCAATTCAATAGAACCTAAAGAAACGATTATATTATCATTACAAGTTAAGGTTGGATTAGTATCACTTACAATATTTAATTCTGTAGTACACTTCGCAATTACAGCATCACAGTATGTGAATTGTGTAACATATTTGTGACAACCTACAGGAAGAATTCCAAAAGCTAATTCTGTTTGTCCAGTATAATCTACTGTTGTTCCAGCGATAGCGTCATAATCTACACCGAAAGGCAATACAAAATGCTGAACCTGAATTTCGCAACCCTCTGCATGTTGACAATAAGGATAACAAACAATTGGAGCAGCTATTGGCAAATCAACAGGAGCAATCGTCAAACATGTATTCGGGTCTGCAATTGCAGCATGAGGAACACATGAGCTTTCACAAGGGATTGTGAATTCAGTACGAAGTTCATCATCTGTAGGAGCTATTGGCCCAAGAACCAAAGACTCACCAAAATGAGAATCAAGAGGGTTCAAGATTTCAGTACCATAGTTCAAGTTAGCTGTAATCAACTCCCATGTACCACCGTTCCAAGAATCATTGAAACCATCAAAACCTACAAAAGTGTAAATTTGACATTTGTCTAAGCTAATATCATAATCTAATTGGAAACCAGGAGCTAAACCAGTGTAAGCTGTTGCGTTTACACCAATAACCTGTGGTCCTTGTGCAGTTGTACTAGAAGGACCTTCATATATTTCCCAAGATTGCTCTTCAGGGAAACCACCCATAGTAATACGTACAGTAAAGTCTTCATCCATACCAATACATGGTACCAAAGGACAATCTGCTTTGATACGAATTTGTGTATTCGCTGGAATATTTCCGCTATATTGCACCAAATCACCATTTTGATCAACAGCAACTTCTCCTAAAGCATCTAACAAAGTAATTGAATGCTCTGTTTCATTAGCTCCATTCCAATAAGATAGATCAATAGTTTCACCATCATTTACATAAATAGGAATTAAAGCACAAGAACCATCTTGTGGAGTTACTTTGTAATTAGTTGCAGGCCATGCTTCTCCAATAGAAACATCAATAGATGCACCATCCCATCCATCAGATGCAGAATCATCTAATTTCAATAAATAAACACAATCCTTTCCTGGAATAGGAGGAAAATCTTTAACATCTGGGTTAAGACAAGGATTGATACACTCCGAATCGAATACGAAAGGAGGTTGAAAACCATCTTGACAAGAAACAACACCAGTAGAAAATCCAATCTCAAAAATAATACAATCTCCAGCAGTAGTAGTTGCAAACACTGTACCTGGTGTAGGATTAACAGCACCAGCAATCATTGTCTGTGGTGTAAATGTATTATTTGTGAAATCAAAAGGTCCTGTCCATACATTCAATATATCAAATGCTGGATTAATAGCACCTGATACAGCTGTAGTTTCAATTAAGTCTGCAGGATTAGATGGACAAATAGATCCAACAATAACATTTGTTGCGTTATTTCCATAACAAAACTCAATAGTTTGACCACAAATACCATTAGAAGGTGGAGGAGCCATTACTGAACCCACTGCACTTTCTTGCGAAGGATTTCCGCCTGTTCCAAAACCATCTCCTGAAGTATCGATAGTATAATCGAAACCAAGAGGTGCATCTGGATCAGCACAATGACCTGCAGGAGTTGCAACGTCAAATGTAAAAATATCAGGAGAACCACCAAAAGGACCAAAGTCCGATCCACCTCCAGGGCAGAAAATAGGATCTCCAAAAGTAACAGAAGAACCTGTATCCGATACATAGCTAGCTGCATCAGTAGCAGCGTCTTCACTACCAACTACAAATGTAAAGCCAGCAGGCAAGTTGATCGTTACACAATCAAGCCATTCTGTAGTTGTAGAAGTATAATCTACCGTAACGGTAATTGTTATTTGATCAACACCAGAACATACCTGAGTTGCTGAAGTAGATAAATCATTGATATCTACATTAGCAAAGCCCAAACATGAAAATGAGGTGAAGAAAAATAACAATAAAAATCTTGTTAAATTCTTTTTCATAATGTAAAATTTTTATCTGAGTATTAATTCCCAGAAGGAACGTTTTCAGTTAATTCACTAATAAACTCATCCAAAACAGCTACATTAGTTCCAGGCATACGAGTTTCAATTACAGTCTTCACCTTGTTCCAAGTGCGTACATTCCTTGTGGTAGGAATAACCATTATTTCGAGTTTTTCTAAGGGTAATGTTTTTCCGCTCAAAGATTCATAATGAGACTTCAATACACTTTTAGTAGTATTGGTCACACTAAAATCCGATTGACAGTAACTTGTGTTTGTAAAAACTACCATCAAAAAGAAAGCTAGAAAAACGCCAATCATACGAAAGGTTTTTTTCATGAGATTAAAAAATTTTAAAAATTAACAAATAGAGTTTCCTAAATATCTTCAAGTCATCTTTTTGACTTAAAATCTAGCTTCTGGGCTGTATATTATGATAGTTATCAAAAAAACTGAAACAAATAAAATTTGTCAGAATAGATGACAGTTCTTAATGAATAAGAACAGCAAATTCTAACAAATCTATTTTTTCAAGCTAATCGATAACGATTATCCAAACTTATTTACGGTTGTGGGAATTTTTTAAAACTTCGGTATAAGGGACGGAATTTTCAATTTAAATTAAATTGAAAAACTCACATCCTTGACCTAAATCTAGGTCAAGGAATATGAGATTGAGTTTTAATGTACTATTTGAATACATTATTTTTTTTCAAATTTTTCCTAACGATAATATAAATATTGCTGGAAGTAATATTCTATTTAACAGTCTCATGAAAAAAGGAATCGTCAAAAAACCTGAACAATAAAAATTATTTTAAAAATTTTCAATTCTTTAATTAAAAGAAATATCGTAAACACCGCTGAGAAGGAAACATATAAAATTGTTGAATCCCTTTTGGTGGATTTTATTTTTTCGGTTGATGGAATCGGCTAAGGGGTGCCTAGGCTATAATTCTAAAATCTAATATTTGTTACGGGAAAGCGATTAGACTTTTTACCTACTACAAAGGTACATTAAGATTTAAGTTTAAAAAATACCATAAACAGGGTATTTTCCTAAAAATGAATAGCTTTTTTGGTGTCCTTTTTGGGATAAGTTCCTTAATATAGAGCTCTATTTTTTTATAGAATCTTTTAGTTTTCATCTTGTAGTTTCATTTATTCTATAACATAATCAATCTTTTATAAAATAAAAATAAAAGAATTCATGAATTTCACATTGTCACTGCCATCAAAAAATTCATTTTTGCAATGTTTTTAGTTTTTCTGCTATTATTATTTTTAAATCGCTAATTATCATAGTTTTCATGAAAACCATTTTACTCAAAGTCATCACCATTTATTTTATTCTACAGTTGTTTGCTTGTAGTCAAGAACAAATAAAAGAAACAGACCTGAATCAAGCCTTATTTCAGGAAATTTCAGCTCAAAAAAGTGGTATCAAACATCAAAATGCTATTGCTGAAACAGTCAAAAATAATATCCTAACCAATGATTATATTTACTCGGGAGGAGGTGTTGCTGTCGGAGACATCAACAACGATAAATTAGCAGATATATTCTTTGTTTCCAACATGGGAAAACATCATTTGTATCTGAATAAAGGAAATTTTGAATTCGAAGACATTTCAACCAATGCTGGCTTTCAAGAAAGTATCGGCTGGGCAAGTGGTGTTACAATGGCTGATGTCAATCAAGATGGCTATTTAGATATTTATTTGTGTAAAGGAGGAGAGCATATTGGCGACCCTGAGCTCCGAGCCAATCAACTTTACATCAATCAAAAAAACAATACCTTTCTAGAGGAAGCGGCAAAATATGGCATCAATGACAAAGGGGCGAGTACTCAAAGTGCCTTTTTTGATTATGATAGCGATGGAGACCTTGATCTATATATTTTGAATATTCCAATTGGCAGTCCAAGTTTGACTAATGCTCAAATGGCCATCGTTCGGAACAGTCCCGCCAAATTGAGTCGTGAAAAAGACAGCGACCGCTTGTATCAAAATCAAGGCAATAATAGGTTCAAAGATGTGTCTGCTCAAGCTGGAATTCTCAATTGGGGATATGGATTGGGTTTGGCTATTGCAGATATTAATTTAGATAATTTGCCCGATATTTTTATCACCAATGATTTTGAGGTCGATAATTTTTATTACCAAAATATGGGCAATGGCAAATTTCGGGAAATGGCTCGACAACGTTTTCGACATGCTTCCTATTTTGCGATGGGAGTCGATGTTGCCGATGTTGACAATAATGGACATCTCGATATTTTTGAAGTAGAAATGCTTCCCGAAAAACGCAAAAAAGCCATCATGAATATGCAGCCGATGGATCGAGCAAAGTTTGAGGAGTTGGTTTCCATAAAAATGACGCCTCAATATATGCGAAATTCCTTGCACCTCAATCAAGGTTTTGCCCGTTTTAGCGAAATTGCACAGTTTGCAGGAGTCCATAAAACAGATTGGAGTTGGGGTACTTTATTGGTCGATTTGGACGATGATGGATTCAAAGATATTTTTGTTGCCAATGGTATTTCTAGAGATATGAAAGACCGAGATTTTCAGCATTTGGGTAATGATATTTCTGCAAATTCTAAAGGCAAATTGACGGTCGATAAAGTCAACGAAATCATTCCTTCTACTCCTGTCAAAAATTATGTTTTTAAAAACAAAAATGGAACTCAATTTAATCAAGTTTCTGACCAATGGGGTTTCGGAAAAGCTGGCTTTTCCAATGGCTTGGCTTATGCCGATTTTGATAATGATGGCGACCTCGATTTAATTGTTAACAATCTCAACGAACCGCCTTCTTTATACAAAAATTCGAGTCGCCAAAGAGGAAATAACTTCCTCAATATATCTTTCAAAGGTTCTACTAATAATAGTAATGGAATTGGTGCAAAAGTAAAAATACAAACAGCTGATGGACAGCAATTCCAAGAAATGCAAACCGTTCGGGGTTATCAATCTTCTTCGCAACACTTAATGCATTTCGGGTTAGCTAAAAACCAGACAATCAAATCATTAGAAGTAAATTGGTCGGATGGAAAAACACAAAAATTAAATGATATAAAAGCCAATCAAACACTTGTTTTGGAACATAAAAACGCTACGGGCGGCTATATTCCTCCTCAAGCAAACCCCAAGTATTTGGTCGGCGCATCAAAAGGAATGAATATCAATTTTGTACATCAAGAAAGCAATTTTTCTGACTTCGATAGAGAAATTTTATTGCCTCACAAACTCTCTCAATTAGGGCCTGCTTTGGCAAGTGCTGATATAAATGGCGATGGTCAAGATGACTTTTTTGTAGGCGGGGCAGCCGATTTTTCTGGCGCATTATTTACTTCAAACGCACAAGGAAAATATCAAAAAAATACCGCTCAAATTTGGGAAAAAGATAGCCAATATGAAGACATTGCTGCTTGCTTTTTTGATGCTGATAGTGACGGCGACCAAGACCTTTATGTGGTGAGTGGCAGTAACGAATTTGAACCCAATTCTGGCCAATATCAAGACCGTATTTACATCAATGATGGTCAAGGAAATTTCACCAAAAACACCTCTATCTTACCTTCTATTCAAACGAGTGGATCTTGTGTGGAAGCAAGCGATTTTGATGGCGATGGCGACCTCGATTTATTTGTGGGTGGACGCTTAGTACCAGGGAAATATCCGCTTTCTCCTCGTAGTTTTTTATTGCAAAATGAAGGCGGAAAATTCGTAGATATTACGAGTAAAATTGCCAATGATTTACTAGAAATTGGCATGGTCACATCGGCTATTTGGTCAGATTATGATGGCGATAAGGATTCCGATTTATTGGTCGTTGGAGAATGGATGGGAGTCAAGGTTTTCAACAATGACAAAGGTGATTTTACTGATGTTTCGGAGCAAGTTGGTTTGCAAAATACAGCCGGTTGGTGGTTCAAAATAGAAGCCAATGACCTCGACCAAGATGGTGATCAAGATTATGTCATTGGAAATATTGGTTTGAATCATAAATTCAAAACTAGTGCAGAGAAACCTTTTCAAGTGTATTGCGATGATTTTGATAAAACAGGCTCACTGGATATCGTTTTGGCTTTCCATCAAGACGACAAACTCTATCCTGTTCGTGGGCGAGATTGTTCGAGTGAACAAATGCCTTTTTTGACCGAAAAATTCCCCACTTTTGCTTCTTTTGGTGATGCTCAATTGACCGACATTTTGGGAGATGATAAAGTAAAAAATGCCAAAGTAAAAAAGCAAGTCCAACGTTTTGAATCCATCATTTTGAGGAATGACAAGGGTAAATTCACCCTTATTACATTGCCCAATGAGACTCAATATTCTGCCATTACAGGTATCGAATTTTATGATTTGAACCAAGATGGGAAAGAAGATATTTTACTTGCTGGAAATATGTATCATACTGAACCTGAAACAAGTAGAGCAGATGCAAACCTCGGTTGCGTTTTATTCAATAAGGGAAATATGGATTTTGAATCACAGCCTTTTTACGAAACAGGTTTTTATTGTCCTGGTGATGTAAAAGATATGAAAATGCTAAAACTAAAGAATGGTCAGCCACTTTTTGTTATCGCTAATAATGATGCCAAGCTCCAAACCTTTCGGTTGAAATAGTCTTTTGGATGTGTTATGGTGTTGAAGTGTTCAAGTCAAAACAGTACTTGAACACTTGCGCACCATAACACTTCAACACGCTCAGCTTTGCTGAGCTTCTAGACCCAAACTTTACAGCCTTCGGTACAATTGGTACAAATGTCTATTTTATCTCGTCCTTGTAGGAGTTGCGCTCGAAAATTTTGATACGCTTCGGCTTGCCACAATTCTTTGAAGGAGGTTTTTTTCAAATCTCCGAGTCGATATTCGGCATCTTTATCGAAACAACAAGGCACAACCATGCCATCCCAAGTGATGACACAGGAATGCCACAGTTTCCAACAATGATTGAGGAGTTCATTTTTGACCGTCCAAGTGCCATCGGAAGTCTGCGCATAACGAGCATATTTTTCGATGGTCGGAATCAAGTCGTTTCCATTTTCGTAATCGTAGACTTGTGCCGTTTTGAGTTTCACTTCATCGACTCCAATCTCTTTGGCTAATCTATATATTTCTGGAATTTGATGTTCATTGGGTTTTACCACCAAAAATTGAAAAATAATATGAGGCGTCGCTGATTTTAATTTCTTTTTCCACTTGACGACATTGCGTGCACCTTGCAAAACAGCTTCTAATTTTCCTGCTTTGCGGTAATTTTCGTAGACTTCTTGTGTCGTTCCATCTACCGAAATAATCATACGATCCAAACCCGATTCTATTGTTTTTCGAGCATTTTCATCATTCAAAAAATGTCCATTGGTAGAAGTAATGGTATAAATTCCCTTTTGATGGGCATAATTGACCATTTCCAAAAATTTGGGATTGATATAAGGTTCTCCTTGAAAATAAAAAATAAGATACATCAATTCTCGATACAACTCATTTATCGTTTCCTTAAAAAAATCTTCTTTCAAGTTACCTGTGGGACGAGTAAATGCCCGCAATCCGCTTGGACATTCGGGGCAACGCAAGTTGCAAGCCGTCGTTGGTTCGACCGAAATCGTAAAAGGCAAACCCCATTGAACAGGTTTTTTAGTCCACTTGGTATAATAGAAAGAAGAAAGCACTTTTAGTGCATTCCAAACTCGGCGTGGCCGCAATTTAGAAATAAAATTAAGGCTATCTCGAAAGTATATACTCATTGATTTGATTGAAAATATCGTCCTTCAAAAATGCTTTTATGATGAATCAAATGTCCCAATATAATATAGCCCAAAGAGCGAGTACTCACAGGACTGTTACTAGCCGTTCCCAATTGCACCAAATCTTCCTCGCTAAAAGACTGGAATAATGCGATGCTTGATTGGCGAACAAACGAAAACTCGTCCATCAAATCAGCCATTGTCCGATGACTTACATTGGCTACTGCTGCAAAATCATCTTGGTCATAGCCTGGCAACTCGGTCTTGTCTTTACGAGCAACTCGCAATGCACGATATGCCATAACACGTTCAGTATCAATTATATGTTGCAAAGCTTCTTTTACCGTCCATTTGCCTTCGGCATAAGAATAATCGGCTTTTGACTCGTCTATCTTTGATATAAACGCTTTGAAATCTTGAAATGTTTGAATTAGTAAATTTGGAATAGTTCCTTCGGGAACTTTTCCGACATAGGTGTGATAATATGGAGCGTATTCGCTAGGATTGGGTCGTGCCATTGCTTTTTTTTCCAAAAATAATTGAAAAAACAGCAATCTTATCCTTTTCTAGGAAAAGAATTCAAAGAACACTAATTTAAAATAAGAATGGAAGTTGAATTTAGGTCAAACTCATCATGTTTTTTATCAAAAGATAAACGAGCAATATCGCCGAAATAAAGACCATCCAATATCGAATATCTTTGAAATAAACTGTAACTCTCTCCGTATTAGACATAATTTATTTTTTTAAACTTGAATAAAATTACTCTAAGTCTAACATTTAATATGCTAGAAGTAATAGATGGAATATCAGGAGGAAAAAAATATTTTTGACGTTTAAGACAGGCAAAATTAGTTGAGAGGGTATTTCTTTTTACAGCAAAAAAGATACCATATTGATTTTTAATCATATTTGGAAGAGAAGTAAATTAATCCTAAGCTTTTACATCTAAGGCATCTCGAATACCGTTTCCGAGTAAATTGAAAGCCAATACCATCAGAGCAATGGCAAGGGCAGGAATGAGGGCGAGACTGACTTTCCCGCTCAATGCGTACCCATAATTTTCGTTGAGCATCGTTCCCCAAGAAGGTGTTGGAGGTTGGATTCCAAATCCGAGGTAACTCAAACCCGCTTCTATCAAAATAGCCGTTGCAAAATTGGCACTTGCAATAACCATCACTGGGCCCAAAATATTGGGTAAAATATGTCTCAAGATGATTCGCTTGGTCGCAAATCCCATACTTCGAGCAGCTTCTACAAACTGAATTTCTTTGTAGGACAAGACTTGTCCTCGAACAATACGAGCCACGTCTACCCACATCGTGAGTCCGACGGCGATAAAAATATTGACGATGCTTTTTCCGAGTGCCAAGACGATGGCAAAAACCAACAAAAGCGTCGGAATCGACCAAACGGTATTGATGAGGAACGAAATCATAGCGTCTGCTCGACCGCCAAAGTAGCCTGCAATCGCTCCCAATAATATTCCTATTGTCAGGGAAATGAGTACGGCAACCAAACCAACCAATAAGGAAATTCTGACGCCAATAATGAGCCGACTCAGCAAATCTCGCCCATAACGATCGGTACCGAGCAAGAATTTTTGTTGGTAAATATGTTTTTGTTGGACTTGTTGAATCAATTCTATTTTTGAAATGCTTTTGGTCTGATTATCAATCGTTTTAAAACGATATTCATCTTCAACTAGAACAATATTTTCTTGCCCCAAAGCAAGTGGATATAGTACGTCTAAGAGATGAAAATTTTGGTAAACAGGCAAGCTAAAATCGTCTTTCTTGACATATTCTTTGGCAAAAATAGAGTCTCCTATAATTTGATAGTTCTCTATCGGAATAAGCTTTGTGGGATTGGCTGCGCCGCTCCACAATTTCTTAAATGGATTGCTTGCTGCAACAGGCGCATTTTTCCGAACGGCCAATAATTGACACGAAAAACCTGGGTCTTGCAAGGCTATTTGAGGGATTTGGTCATTGGCATTGGGCGTAGAATCGGGCGTGATCCAATAAGCAAAAATCGCTAAAAAACTCGCCAATACAATCAAAATCAAACCAAACATTGCTGGTTTATTTTTTTGTAATCGTTGCCATGCTTTGGCTGTTGGAGAGTTGTTTTTCATAAACGTGTTCACGTATCTATGTGTTCATGTATCTACGTCAAATCGAAGTAGTTTCCGTGTTTTCTTTTTTTTAGAAAATGTCGTTTTGTTCAGCCTACCCGAGGCAGAAGGGCTTCTAAGTTTTGTGTAGCTCCGTGAAGCTTGGAAGCTTTTTATCGTATTGCTTTTAAGCCTTGAGGCTTAAAAGAGCGAGTCCAACGTGAGCACTTTAACACGCTCCTCCCTCTAATCCACAATCATATTCACTTTATCCAATTCCTGTTGTTTCATATTTTTGGGCAATTCTCGATAGTCGTATTCTTGATTTCGGAGTTGAGGCGAAAAGCCTGCATCTCGAATCGCATCTTGGATGCCATCTGCTGTAAAACGGAAAGCTGCACCTGCGGCAGAAACGACATTTTCTTCTATCATAATACTTCCAAAATCATTGGCACCGGAGTGTAAGCAGACTTGCGCCACTTGCTTTCCTACCGTCAGCCAAGAGGCTTGGATATTGATGACATTGGGCAACATGATACGACTCATCGCAATCATCCGCACATATTCGTCGCTCGTACAAGTATTTCTAGCCCGTTTTATTTTTTTGAGAATCGTGTCTTCGTCTTGAAATGGCCAAGGAATAAATGCTAAAAACCCGTTAGTATCAGCAGGTTTTTCGGATTGCACTTGTCGGATATCTACTAAGTGTTGCATCCGTTCGAGATTGGTTTCGATGTGTCCAAACATCATAGTTGCAGAGGTAGTCAAACCAATTTTGTGGGCTGCTCGCATGACATCGAGCCATTCTTTTCCGCCACATTTTCCTTTGGAAATCAAGCGCCGAACTCGGTCGCTCAATATCTCTGCTCCTGCGCCTGGCAAGGAATCTAATCCTGCTTCTTTCATAGCAGTCAGCACTTCGATATGCGACGCTTTTTCCAACTTCGCAACGTGTGCAATTTCTGGTGGACCCAAAGCATGTAGCTTCAAATTGGGATACAATGATTTCAATTCTTTGAATAAATCGCAATAGTATTGCAAACTCAAATCGGGATGATGTCCGCCTTGCAACAAGAGTTGTTCGCCCCCTAAAGCAAAAGTTTCTTCTATCTTTTTCTTGTATTCTTCTATCGTTGTAATATAAGATTCTTCATGACCTGGGCGACGATAAAAATTACAAAATTTGCAATTGGCAATACAGACATTGGTCGTATTGGAATTTCGGTCGATGATCCAAGTAACTGTATTATTAGGAACTTGTTTTTGCCGCAAGGCATTACCTACATACATCAACTCCGTAGTGGTCGCATTTTCAAATAAAAACACACCTTCTTCGGCAGTCAAAAACTCGAAATTCATGGCTCTATCTAAAAGAGTAGCTACTTGCATAATTCTATAATTTTGCTCGACATTGCGTTTGTTGCGATGTTCAATAATCTAACAAAGATACGAATACAAGTGTTTATAAAAAGAACAAATTAAGTGAATTCCAATCTTAGAATAGTAGTCTATCCAGTTTATCTTCTACCTAAGGGCTTACGCAGAAATAACCGCTACAAATTTAGGCTAGGATTTTTGTTTTCAGACAAGGCGTTAAAATAGGAGTTTAACTGGTTAAATGACTATTTTGACAACGATGTATGTAAGCAAAAAGGCAGCATAAAATGGAGTGTTTATTTCTGCGCAAGCCCTAAGCCATATTGTGATAAACATTCTGAACGTCGTCGTCATTTTCGAGTCGTTCTAGGAGTTTATCGACATCTGCTTGTTGTTCTTCAGACAATTCTTTTGTTTGTTGAGGAATACGTTCGAAACCAGATTCGACAATTTCAAAACCTCTTCTCTCCAACTCTCCTTGTAAAGAACCATAACTTTCGAAAGAACCGTAAATCATGATACTGGCTTCATTCTCTTCATCCGCTTCCTCATGAAAAATTTCTTCCGCACCAAAGTCTATTAGTTCAAATTCCAATTCCTCTACATCCATTTCTTCGGTCGGTTTTATTTTGAAATGGCAATTGTGATCAAACATAAAAGAAACAGAACCAGAAGTTCCCATGGTTCCATTACATTTGTTGAAACAAGCTCGAATATTGGCAACTGTTCTGTTGTTGTTATCGGTAGCTGCTTCTATCAAAATAGCAATTCCATGTGGCGCATAGCCCTCAAATGACAATTCTTTATAATCTGCCGTATCTTTATCAGAGGCTTTTTTGATGGCACGTTCAACATTGTCTTTTGGCATGTTGGCAGCCTTGGCATTTTGAATAACGGCTCTCAAACGGGCATTGGATTCTGGATCGGGCCCGCCAGCTTTTACTGCTATTACGATGTCTTTTCCTATACGTGTAAACGCTTTTGCCATTGCTGACCAACGCTTCATTTTTCGTGCTTTTCTAAATTCAAATGCTCTTCCCATTTTATTTACGTTTGTATGTGCCACGTTTGCCTGCTGCAAGCAGGCTTATACGTGTTCACGTTTATCAAAATACAATTTTTGTTTTATACAATTTTATTTTTTGTAGGCTGCAAAAATAATGGAAATATTAGATCGATACAAATAGAAATTGATTTAAGCCATATTTGCAATCAAAATAGAGCCTATACTTAGAACCAAACACAAAGGCGCATAATACTTAGAATCATAGTTGGCAAAGGGTGTATTTTTTATTTTTTTAAAAAAACCAAGGTACTTGAAATCGCCTATCGCTCGGAGCAAAAAAATAAGGCCAATTCCCCAAGTGAGATAAAACACCACTTTTTTGCTTACAAAATCCTCAAAAAGTCCTGTATTTGCTATCATAACAAGCCCAAAACCCAATAATCCGATGGCAACAACGAGCGTTGCTATCGTTGGTGGCCTTAAAGCCAAATCTCTACCTTCTATTGCTGGCACTACTTTTTGTATGTCTATTTTGCCTCCAAAAGCCCAATAAAAGTGGATTCCTGCCAAAGAAAAGAAGATACAAGCATTCAAAATGATTAAAAACATCATAGTCCGATTATTTTAATTAATGAAAAAACAAGTATTTTATAACTTTTTTGATTACAAAATAGTTAAACTTTTATTCAAACAATATTTATGTAATCAAAAAATTGTCTTTATTTAAAAAAGTAACTAATTTGCGTTATAATTAATCATCAAATAATTCAATTTTACAACTTTAAACACCGCACATTATGTTATCTTGGATTAGACAAACCTTCGCCCCAACTCCTCCTCCAGCAGCTGTTTTGCAGACTGCCAAGAAAGTACAATTGCCTAGTATTGCAAGTACTTCTACAATTGCTGAAATTACAACAAAGCCAGCAACAAAACCTGTCGCAAGAATATCCAAACTTATTATGGTTACGGCAAATAATAACAATAAGTTCTACGAAATGCAAGAACAATCCGACGGAACTTTTACAGCTACTTATGGTCGAGTGGGCAATCATGGCGCAACTGCTTCATACCCAATGACTCAATGGAATAAGAAATATAATGAAAAAATAAGAAAAGGTTATACCGACCAAACACATCTTTTTGCGAACAAAAAAACGATAGCAGAGGAATTGTTGATAGATGATACAGCAGTACAAGAAATCATTAATGAATTGATGCGATTTGCTCGAAAATCTATTCGTTACAACTATAACGTAAGTGCCGAACAAGTGACTCGCAAGCAAGTACGAGAAGCTCAAGCCATCCTCGACAACCTGGTTGTACGAGTCAAATACGGAATGAGAGCTCGCTATTTCAATGATAAATTATTGACTTTGTTCCAAGTCATTCCTAGACGAATGAGCAATGTAAAAGAACACCTAATCACGTCGCCAAAATCAGCAGTGGATATTAAAACTATTAAAGAGATGCTTGCCAAAGAGCAAGCAACTCTTGACGTGATGCGTGGGCAAGTCGAAATCAATGAGCGTCAACAGGAACAAAGCCAAGAAAACCAAAAAGAAGCTCAAAAACTCGATTTGCTTCACGCAATGGGTTTGCAAATGGAACAAGTCCAAGACAAAAAGCTCATTCAGTCTATCCAAAAAATGATGGGAACAGATGCTTCCAAATTTAAGCGAGCCTATAAAGTCTGTAATGTGCGAACGCAAAAATCATTTGATGCGCATTTGGAACAATCGAGCAACAAAAAAACAGCTTTATTTTGGCATGGTAGCCGCAATGAAAATTGGTTGTCTATCATGAAAGCGGGTTTGGTTTTACGTCCTGCAAATGCCGTTATCAATGGCAAAATGTTTGGCTATGGGCTTTATTTTGCCGACAAATTCCAAAAATCATTGAATTATACTTCTTTGTGGGGTTCGTATTGGGCAGGTGGTCGTCAAAACAAAGCTTATTTGGCACTTTATGATGTACATATTGGGCAACAACTCAAAATAAAAAAACATCAAACTTGGTGTCCACTTCTTTCGGAGGAAGACTTGAAAAAAAGAGGAAATTATGATTCTCTTTTTGCCAAAGGCGGCGTAGACCTTATCAATAACGAATACATCGTGTACAACCAAAATCAGTGTACCATTCGATATATTGTTGAAGTTCAATAAAGATTATTCTACGGAATTTCGTATAGCGGGTGGCTGCGCCACCCGCCTCCTTTTTAAATTCTTTCAGAATAATGTCTATTAAATTTTATTTCGTCTTCTATTTCATCATCTTCTAAAAATAAATCAATATGAATAGTTTTCAAACCAAACCTTATGCAGACCGTGCAGCCGTGCAACGAGTAGCCGAAGTATTAATGATTATCAATGGAGAAACGACCACTTTAGAAGTCAAAAAACTACTGCGATTGGAAGGTTTCATCGCCTTTCAACGAGAAGTTTCTTTGATGATGGATGATTTGGCTCAAGAGAAAAATTGGGAATATTCTTGCAATGGTCTTTATCGTAGCTATACTTTTCGAATCAATATGGATTTTACTATTGATCCAAAGTTGCCTCCTTTTGGTTATAATTAAAACCAAAAAAAAATAAGCAAAAAAAACGATTACAAAAAAGTTAGTGTGCTGTGTATCATGAGCAGTCTTTCGGTGGAGAAAGACTGCTCTTTTTTTGTATCTTTCGCCCTTTAATCAATCAAAAAATAAAATCGACAGATGAAGTTAGATACATTAATTGGAAATATTTTATTTGTATTTGTTATTGCGCTTTGTTCAAATCTTATTATAGCTGCTATTCTTTCTGAGCCAATGCTAGGACATGCGCCTGTGCGTCGTACCATTTTGATGGCTATTTTTAGTATTCTAGCTGGTTTTTTGATTCATTATTTGAACGGTAGAGCCGATGCAAAAACCATCTAATTCTAGCGATTATTCTACTCTATTTACCCAAACATTTATTGTAGAATGTAAGCGTCGTCTCTTGGACGAAGGGCTTGTTCGTATCAAAAAATGTCTCGACCAAACATCGGAATCCGATGTTTGGAAAAGCCCAAATGAACACAGCAATAGTATAGGCAATTTAGTATTGCACTTATGCGGCAATGTTCGTCAGTGGATACTTACGGGTATGGGCAAGCAACCCGATACACGAGAAAGAGATGCTGAGTTTGATGGAAATAATACTATTTCCAAAGAAGCTTTGATACAAAAGATGGAAAACTTGATGGAGGAAGTCGTACTTTGCTTAGACGCTATTGACCCCGAAGATTTATTGAAAAAGCGAAAAGTGCAAGGATTTGAAGAGACGGGCTTGTCTATTTTGGTACACGTTGTAGAACATTTCTCCTACCATGTAGGACAAATAACGTATATCGTCAAATCAAACCAAAATATAGATATGGGCTATTATTCGAAGTTTGATTTAAATGAAAAAAATTGAAGCAGTATAAAAACAAAAATTTTATACTGCTTCAATTGATTCTTATAACCAATTAAATGATTTTACCATGTAGGTAAATACAAAAGGTAATGTTACCCAAAACCATTCGTTTACAAAAATTAGCATAAAAATACAGGCAGCAACCGATACCAAAAAAATAATCCAATCTATCGGTGTTCCTTCTTTTATTTCGTCTGAATGTGCATTTCTTACTTCACTCATGTTATTTTATATTTATATTTATCAATTAGCCACAAATCTAAGAACATTTTGGCACAAATGCAGGAATTGGGAACTGTTTTTATCACATGACAATATTATTTCTCCATTCATACGCAGGTGGAATATCTGTATCATTTATCAACTGTCGTATATCTATTTCAATACCACGACTCATATTGGTAATTGGAATATCATTGGCATTACCTTCAAAAGGATTTTCGGTACTCTCTCCTATCAGTTCGAGGGTATAAAATACCCATGAAATCAATGCACTAAAAGGAATAGACAACCACACAAAATGAGTCCCCAAATGGTCAAAAATATGATGAAAGAAACCTACTTCTCCTTCATGCGAATCCATGTGGACCAGCATATCTTCAACAAAAGATTGTCCAATTGCATCAAAAGCATCCATTACTCCAAAGGGCAATAAAATGATAAAAATCCATACAAAATATGCATTTAAAGTAGCGAATTGGCGTGGATAAGGAAAATTCTTGATTCGTTCAGATTTGCCTTGTAAAGTATAAAATTCAACCAGCATATTTTTCATTTCCATGTGCCGAAAGTCTTCTATCAAACGAAGTTCAAAAAGTTCTCGAAGACGACGAGACTGAATACCCAAAAGCTGAGAAGCTCGATTTCCTTTTGCCAATATTTCTGCCTTTTCTGCCTTTGAGAGATAAGGATCAATGGCTTCTTCTAAAGGAATATCGTGTTCTATTACATTATAATATTTATTCCGAAACTTTATATTTTCAGAACGGCTAGAATTGGTTTCCCAAGGCTTTGGTGCTCTCATCTGATAACGCAGTGCTGTCAACCAAGCTACATGCCGATGCACTAACTCTCTGTGTATACTTTGTAATTCTTCTCCGCTATAGCTTTGTTTTGCCCGTTCATTCGTTATAAAATCTTTGGCCATAACAGTCCAAGAGCGAGAAGCATTGACAATTCCACCCCATATTTTTCGGGCTTCCCAAAGCCTATCATAGGATGCATTATTTTTGAAACCTTGCATAAAGGCAACGGCTGTTCCCAGCAAACCAATTGGCAACCAAGGCAAATGCAGCCATTTCCAACCTAAAATATCAAATAAAAAAACGGGTACAAGAGAAATAACAAGAAACATAAAAATATATTTTTTAGTCCATGTGAGCATTCCTCGTAAAGGGTAAATACGGTTGGTATACATAGAATTGTTTTATTGATTTTCCGAAAAGGTTTTAGTTGATAAAGTCTATATTAAATACTAATTTTTCTAAACCAATGCCTCTAGATCCTTTTATCAAGATATACCTATCTTGATAATTCTGCTTTTTCCACCAATCTATTAAGGCATTGACATCTAAAAAATGAAGGTAATCTGATTTTTTGATTTTCCCAAATTCCTTCCCTACCGTAATCACTTTTTCTAAGTTCAAAGATACCGCTTGCTGCAAAATAGCTTGATGTTCGGCTTGACTAAAATTGCCCAACTCCAGCATATCGCCCAAAATCGCAATTTTATTGGGATGTTCTATTTCTCTTAGATTTTTCAACGCATGATTCATACTAGTAGGATTGGCATTGTAAGCATCCAAAATGAAAGTATTCCTTCCTTTTTCAACGATTTGCGAACGATTGTTTGACGGAATATAATTTTCTATTGCTCTTTTAATTTTTGTGGCTGGAACTTTAAAATATTTGCCGATTGCTATAGCCGTTTTGATATTGTTGAAATTATAATCTCCAATAAGCTGGCTTTGCGCCGTAAATAATTCACCACTTGCGGAAAGAAAAGAAGCTTTAACAAAAGGCTTCGATTTCTCTAATACAATTTCATAAGGGACAACATCCACTTTAGGATTTTCGCTTTTCATATACCAAACTACTCGTAGCATATCGCCTACTAATTCCGATAGATGATTTTCGTCTTTGTTCACAAAAAGAATCCCTTTTCGTTCCTCAAGGTATCGATACAACTCTGATTTGGCTTGCTTCACTCCTTCTAAACCTCCAAAACCCTCCAAATGTGCTTTGCCAATATTGGTAATCAAGCCATGCGAAGGTTCAGCAATTCGACAAAGGAAATCAATTTCCTTCAAATGATTGGCTCCCATTTCGATAACCGCAATTTCGGTATCCAAAGGCATTTCCAACAAAGTAAGCGGCACACCAATATGATTATTGAAATTCCCTTTGGTAAAATGAGTTGGATAATGAGAAGAAAGCACTGCACTAATTAATTCTTTAGTCGTCGTTTTTCCATTGCTTCCTGTAATCGAGAGTATTGGAATATGAAATTGGCGCCGATGATGTTGAGCCAAACTTTGGAGCATAGCCAGTACATCATCTACGAGTACAAAGCGTTCGTCTAGAGCAAATTCAGCTTCATCGACAATCGCAACGATTGCGCCTTTTTCCAATGCTTGAGCAGCATATTTATTCCCATTAAAATTTGCGCCTTTTAGCGCAAAGAAAAGGTCTCCTTTTTTCACACTTCTGCTATCTGTACAAATATTCGGAGATTGGAGATAGAGTTGGTATAGTTTTTCAAGTGTTTTCATCATCTAAGTATTCAACAAAAAAAAAATTCCTAAAATATAAAAAAGGGTTTTAAACCTAAGTCTAAAACCCTTTTCCGAAAAAACAATACTACAAAAATGTTACAATTTATTTATAACGTCTCTTCGTTTGTTTTTTCTTATGCTTAAACTGGTTTCCACCAGCATCTTCATTGCCTTCTGCTCCACCAGTACGAGTCATCGCACAACGGAATCCAAGCGAACGATCTGATTTATCTTCTTCTTTAAATCTTCTAGCACCTGGAGACATCCACCAAGCACGATCCGACCATGAACCACCTTTGATAACACGTGATTTATCACTAATCAAAGTAGATTTTCCATAATCGTAGAAAACTTCCGATTCTTTATCACCATCTAAGTAGTTGTAAACCTGACCTCTTTTATAGTTCTCACGATCAGCTACTTCATCATCTTCTACATAGCGGTAACGGATACGTCCGATACTGTCTTTCTCAACAGGCGCGCCATTCTCATCCAAAATTTTAGTTTCGAATTTACCACCACGATAAGGATTCAAGTCATGATTTTCGACATCACGTAAAGTACTACTAGACATCGGACGGAACAAGTCCATCGTCCATTCATTTACATTACCTGCCATGTTGTATAAACCAAAATCATTGGGCATATAAGAACGCACAGGTGCAGTAATATGAGCGTGGTCATTTAGCTTACCAGCCATACCCATATAATCACCACGTCCTCTCTTGAAGTTAGCCAAAATTTTACCTTGGTCTCCATTTCGACGTTGCTGACGAACGGTATTGCCATCCCAAGGATACAAACGACGGTCGGTATAACGCTCATCTTGCTCCGTTGATTGTTTTCCAATCAAAGCCAATGCAGCATATTCCCACTCTGCCTCTGTAGGCAAACGATAAGCTGGCAACATGATACCATCTTCGAAACGAACACTACGCTCACCACCTGTCTGTAAATCAGGCAGGTTTTTACGAACATCTCCTTGATATTGACCAACCAAGTAAGATTCTGTATTAAAGTTATCTTCGTCTTTTTGTTCTGGATTAGGATTTAAGATTCCTTTTTCAATCAAAATCATTTCGTTGACACGGTCTGTACGCCATTTACAAAATTCATTTGCCTGAATCCAATTGACACCCACTACTGGATAATCATCATAAGCAGGGTGACGAAAGTAAGTTTCAACGAAAGGTTCGTTGAAAGATAATTCTTCACGCCATACCAATGTATCAGGTAAAGCATTGATACGTACTTCTGGGTAAGATTCTCCAAAAACACGTTTCAACCAATATAAATATTCTTTATAGTTAGTGTTTGAAACTTCTGTTTCGTCCATATAGAAAGAAGAAACAGTTACACGGCGAGGAACGTTATTCCATTGATCAATAACATCTTCATCTGTCAAACCCATTGCAAAGGTACCACCTTCAACGAGAACTAAGTTTGGTCCAGTTGCTTGGCCTTGGTAATCTAGTTTTTCAAACCCTCCCCATTTTTGGTCGTTGTACATCCAACCAGTAGCAGAAGAACGCTCTTTTTTTCCACAAGAGCTTACTAGAAAACTAACAAGCAATAGGAATGAGCATAATCTCAAGAGATTTTTCATAAGTAAATTAAATTTTTAAATTAACACCCTTTTGGTCTTTTTGTTAAAAAGCCCAACAAATATAATGAATCAACTCTAAGTTGCAAAATAATCGACCACTAATAGCTGATTTCTTAGATATAAGAACGCAGACTATCCTTTTTACTGCATAAAATTTAAAATTTTAACAATTTTTTCTTTTCCTATTTCTATCGAAACATGTCAAAGCAATCATTATAATCAAATTTTCGAGGTCTATTGGCATCAAAATTTAAGATGAGCGACAATTCGTGGCTTCCTCCTGTTCTACTATTGAGTGCCGAAGAAATGGTCATATCATAACTGTATCCAACTTTTACAAATCCTTTTTGAACCCCTGCCAAGAAAATAGCCGCATCGGCATTGCTATTGGCGTGCCTAAACCAAGCTCCTGCAAAAACAGGCCCGATACTCGCATAAGCTCCAATATTGAGTTGAGCAAAGTCTCGCTGCCAAGTATACAATATATTAGGCGAAACAAAAGCTTGTGGTCCTCGCCTATTATTTTCCCCTATGGGCAACTGCATTCCTCCGTGTATCGCTGCCCGCATCGGATAACCTGCATTCAGGTTTTCATTGATTTTCAAAAAAGAATCGTCGGGCGTGTTGATGTGTTTCAAGGTTACTCCTCCATAAAATCGTTTGCTATAAATCAATATACCTGTAGAAACATCGAAAATACTTTTAGCCAAGTCGCTAGGTTGTACTTCATCACTTACATAAGGTATGCCACTAGGATCTGTTGCGCCTTCTATTGGATCTATTTGGTCATAAAAAATAAATTGATCCCAATCTAATGTCGTTTGTATAAATCCTGCTTCGACTCCAAATTTCAAATTAAGGCTTCTATTTACTTGCAAACGATAGGCAAAAACACCTGCAAAATGATTCGTTTTAATCAAACCTTGTCCTGCATCGTCAGAAGTTGCCGTTAATCCCAATCCTACGTTTGCATCTTCAAAAAACTGACTATAACCAACAGTATACGTTTCGTAAGCAGTAGGAATAGAACTCCACTGATTGCGGTAATTGATATTGATAAAAGGCGCAATTGTATTTCCTGCGAAAGCAGGATTCAATTGCATGGGAGCAGCATAATACTGACTATAAACAAAATCTTGCCCTTGCACATTTAAACCCAAAAAGAGCAAGACAAGTAGCGTTAGTATTTTATTTATCATAGGATAATATTTTCTTCTTCTATATTGAATATCTTCTTACGGCTAGCAATAAGTAAAGATACATTTAATATCTACACAAAAAACATCTAAATTTGTCTAAGATTTTGCAAATTGAATATTTGACAACAATACAACTTTTTTATTATCGTTCAAAATTTAAATTTGCACACTATCATAAATAACTGTCATCCACCAACTTTTAGTATGAATACATTTATCCAAATTACTGGACGTTTTTTACTATTCTTTCTTTTTGTTCTTCTATTTAATGTTGAGTCCTACAGCCAAAAAAAGGTGACGGAACTAATCCAACTCGATTGGAAATCGACTCCTCGGCTTTTTGCGCCCACCGAACAAGACCTTACAGAAATTTGGAAATTTGAGGGCGCACATTATAGCTCGGACGCTCCTTCTGTTCCTTTCTTGCTCAAAAGCATCGAGTTGGACAGGCGAAGCACCGTGCAAGCAAGTCTCCACAATTTGCAAGTTAATAAACTTGATGTTACTACAAATCATTTTAAGGGCGAAGTTGATTCCGATTTTCAAGTATTGACCTCTATTGAAAAAAGTAAAGATAAATATTGGGCCAAAATTGTCCTTATTCCTATCCGAAAAAAAGGAGATAATTTATACGAAAAATTAGAATCTTGTGAGCTTCAAATACAAATAAAACCCAACACGGAAAGTGTGCAAAAAAATCCTCCCAATACAGAAATCTCTGCTTTGGCGGATGGCACTATATATAAGATAGCTGTTTCCGAAACAGGAATACATCAACTGACTTATAGTTTTTTGAAAGATGAATTGGGTGTCAATATAGACGATATAGATCCTCGAAATATCCAATTATATGGTGCAGGTGGTGGCAAACTTGCCGAGCGTATTGCTACCCCTCGTGTAGATGATTTACAAGAAATTCCAATAAGCATTAGTGGAGACAATGACGGCTCTTTTGATAGCAATGACAAAATTTTGTTTTTTGCGGAAGCTGCCGACAAATGGGCCTTCAATGAAGCCCTACAACAATTTGTCTTTACGAAAAACACCTACTCTACTCAAAATTTTTATTTCCTAAAAATAGCCAACAACACTGGAAGTCGTATTGCGACGAGAGCTTCTGTTGAGAATACCGCTTTTACAACTACGGCTTTCGACAATTATATGCACTATGAGGAAGACAAATTCAATGTATTGCATGAGTTTTCGCTAGGACAAGGTTCTGGTCAAAAATGGTTTGGCGACCTCTTTGAAGTCGTAAGAGAACGGAGTTATGATGCATTCAATTTCACCAACCTGGTTCCCAATAGCAATGCTCGTATCAAAATGGAATTTGCAGGGCGAAGCGAAGCCAATAGCCGTGCAAAAGTGCGTTTGGACAACCAAGAATTTACGAGTAGCAATATAGGTCCTGCTAGTACTGGCAACTCCGAAAGCACCCATGCTTTTATTGGTCGAGTCAATACGATGTTTGAACCCAGCCAAGGAAATTTACCCGTTACGGTGGAGTATGTAGAAAATAGCGCAACGAGTCGAGGTTGGTTGGATTTTATAGAAATACAAGTACGCCAGCAATTAGAATTGACGGGCAAACAAATGCTTTTTAGAGATACGACGAGTACCAATTTTACGAATACAACTTATCGCATCGCCAACGCTTCGAGCGAAATAAGTGTGTGGGACATCAGCAATCCGCTCAATCCTGTACAACAAGAAGGCACTTTGGTTTCCAATAGATTTGAATTTGGAGCAAACTCGGATGAACTGCGAGAATTCATTGCTTTTTCTAGCAATGAATCCTTTCCAAGTCCTAGCGCAGTGGGCGAAATTCCCAACCAAAACTTACATGGTATCAATGATATGGATATGGTCCTTATTTATCCATCCGAATTTGAGGCGCAAGCCAATCAATTTGCCGAACATCGCCGTCAATTTAGTGGCTTGGAAGTACAAATGGTTTTGGTAACTGATATTTATAATGAATTTTCGTCGGGTCGTTTGTCGCCAACTGCTATTCGAGATTTTGCTAAGATGCTCCACGATAGAAGTTCCAAATTCAAGTATTTATTGCTTTTTGGGGATGGTTCTTTCGATGCACGAGGTTTGTACGAGTTTAGCCAAAAAAGCGACTATATTCCTATTTACGAAACAGGTGAGTCCTTGGATCCAATTGATGCTTATCCCTCGGACGATTATTTTGCTTTGCTTTCCAACGATGAAGGGTTTGATTTGAAAGGAGCATTAGATATTGCGGTTGGACGATTTCCTGTAAAAACCGTTGGCGAAGCGCAAGCTGTCGTCGATAAAATCATTCGATACGATACACAAAATGACTTGTTGGGGGATTGGCGAAATCGGCTTGTTTTTGTAGCCGACGACCAAGATTCCAATCGGCATATTGACGATGCCGATGGCATTTCCAATTTTTTGGATACAGCCTATCAGGAACTCAATATAGATAAAATATACCTGGATGCTTTTCAGCAAATATCGACTCCTGGTGGAGAAAAATACCCTTCTGTAACCGAAGCTATTAATACAGCGATGTTCAAAGGAGTTTTGGCGATGAACTACCTGGGACATGGTGGTTCTAAAGGTTGGGCGCAAGAACGAGTCTTGAGTATTTCAGATATTGAAAGTTGGAACAATCAAAATCATTATCCTTTATTGGTTACGGCAACTTGCTCCTTTTCGGGCTACGATGATCCTGCTTTTACGACTGCGGGCGAACGTACACTGCTCAATTCCAAAGGTGGTTCTATTGCATTGTTTACAACCGTAAGAGCCGTTTTTGCCACTTCCAATGAGCAACTCGCTCGCTCTGTTTTCCAACGCTTATTTGAATTAGATGGAATGGGTGAAAGACCAACGATTGGCGATATTTTTCGGGATGCTAAAAATTCTAATTCCTCGGATTTCTTTACAAGAAATGCTCGAAAATTTACGCTTTTGGGTGATCCAAGCATGAAATTGGCCTTGCCCGAATTGAATGTTGCAACGACTGCTATCAATGGTACAGCGATTTCAGAAGCTGTACCAGACACCTTGCGAGCACTCCAAAAAGTAACGATTGCAGGTCGAATTGAGGATGGAAACGGCGTTTTGGTCAATGATTTTAATGGCAAAATTTTCCCAACTGTATTTGATAAAGGGATTATGGTTTCGACTTTGGTCAATGACCCAAGCAGTAAGCCAAAAGATTTTAGTTTGCAAAAAAATATTATTTTCAAAGGAGCAGCAAGTGTCCAAAATGGCTTGTTTGAGTTTTCTTTTGTTATTCCAAAAGATATAAATTATGCCTTTGGTGAAGGAAAAATAAGTTATTATGCCAAGGACGAGGGACTACGAGATGCCAATGGCAGCTACGAAAATATTGTCATCGGAGGCACCGACCCCAATGTCGCCAACGATGACCAACCTCCGCTAGTAGAAGTTTTTATGAACAACGAAGATTTTGTTTTTGGGGGCATTACCAATGAAAATCCTATTCTGTTTGTGAAGCTTAGCGACGATAATGGCATCAACGTTGCAGGAAGTAGTGTAGGACACGATTTGACTGGTGTTTTGGATGAAAATTCGCAAAACAATTATTTGTTGAACGATTTTTATGAGGCTGCATTGGACGATTATACCAAAGGAACGGTTCGTTTTCCATTGTTTGATATTCCTGTAGGAAGACATCGTATAGAAGTTCAAGCTTGGGATGTTGCCAATAATTCTGCCAAAGGATTTACAGAGTTTGTCGTTGCCCAATCCGCTTCCGCTGCTTTAGAACACGTTCTAAACTATCCTAATCCATTTACAAGCAATACCAATTTCCAATTTGAGCATAATTTGAGCGATCAATTGTTAAATGTTCAGGTTCGGATATTTACCGTCTCTGGAAAACTCGTGAAAACTATAGACGAACAATTGCTAGCTGATGGCTATCGAGTAACGGATATTGGTTGGAATGGAACCGATGATTTTGGTGATCAACTTGCGCGTGGTGTGTACTTGTACAAGGTCAAAATTGCGAGCGCAGAAGAAGGCTTATCGAGTACTGCGACAGAAAGTGATTTTGAAAAACTCGTCATTTTGAAGTAAATGATAGTAGAATAATAAACAGGACACTCTATTTTTTTGTACTAAGTCATAGTTCAGGTTTTGGCTTATACTCCAAATTTGGATATTAAAGTGTCCAGTTTACTCTATAGTGATTTTGAAAAACTCGTCATTTTGAAGTAAATGATGCATCTAATCAGCCAATTGTCTCGTATTAATAAGACACTTGTATGAATTGAGGTAAAATATTAAGACTTTATTAACAATAAACATAAATTGGATGCGTTTGGTTATGGTACTTAGCTATTGAGATTGAATTTTAAAGCTTCTCAACCAAAAAATTCCAATAACCGTTTCCTTTTACTCGAATATACTTGTTCCATTTTGGGCTTGTATTCTATGGTCTGTTTGACCTTTATAACTAAAATAATTTAACTATTTTTGCACGATATTTTAAAAGCGCTACTTATTACAACTATTAAAGAAATGAAAAAGACAATCTTTTATACTTTACTCATCGGAATTTTTGCTTTAGGATTCCAAGCGACTTCCTTTGCTCAAACTGGTTTCAATACAGAACAAGGTTGCTTCTTGGGTCCTAACGGACAATGTGTTCCAAATACGATTATAACAGCGACGCCATTCTTGCGTATTGTTCCAGATGCTCGTTCAGGCGGAATGGGAGATGTTGGTATGGCTATCTCTGCCGATGCCAATGCCATGCACTTCAATCCTTCTAAATTGGTTTTTGCAGAAGAAGATTTAGGTGTTTCAGCTACTTATACGCCTTGGTTGCGTGCCTTGGGACTTTCTGATGTTTACTTGGCTTATTTGACTGGTTTTAGAAAACTAGATGACCAACAAGCTATCGGGGCAGGTATTCGTTACTTCTCTTTAGGAAGTATCAACTTTACCGATGATAATGGACAAGCTTTGGGTACAGGTCGTCCCAATGAATTGGAAATATCATTCGCTTATTCTCGTAAATTGAGTGACAAATTTTCGGCTTCTTTGGCTGCCAAATATATTTATTCCAATCTAGCTGCGGGTCAACAAGTCGGAAATGTAGAAATCCGTCCTGGTAATGCAGGTGCTGCCGATGTATCGGTTACTTACAAAACAGATTTAGATGTTGGAGATTATGGTTCGAACTTGACGATTGCTGGTGTTTTGTCCAATATCGGTTCAAAAATAACTTATACTCGTTCTGTCAATAAAGACTACCTTCCTGCTAACTTGGGAATTGGTGCGGCTTATGAATATAATATTGACGAATTCAATAGTTTGACTTTTGCATTGGACATCAATAAATTATTAGTTCCTACTCCTTGTGTAGAAGATTGTGATACAGATCCTACGGACGGTGTTGCAGATTACAAGCAGCAAGGTATCGCAGCAAGTGTCTTTAGCTCTTTTGGAGATGCGCCAGGTGGCGGACGTGAAGAAATACAAGAATTGATGTATTCTTTGGGTGTTGAGTACTGGTACGACAAACAATTTGCAGTACGTGCAGGATACTACAGCGAGCACCGTTTGAAAGGAAATCGTAAATTTTTTACGGTTGGTTTGGGTGTAAAATACAATATTTTTGGTTTGAACTTTTCTTACCTTATACCAACAACCAATCAGCGTAATCCTTTGGATAATACGTTACGTTTCTCTTTATTATTTGATTTTGGAGCAGCTGAGGCTGAATAGAAGTCTGAAACAATTTCAATAAGACGTTGACTTCTAAAAAACGGGCTGTTTCGGAAATTTCCGAAACAGCCCGTTTTTTTGTTGAATTGGACTGTTGGCAGTCGAGTCAGCAAAAAACAAGAAAGAAACAATTTACTATTGACAAAAATCTAAAAACCCTCGACTGTCAACTAGATTGTAATACTTCAACTAAAGTATTTTTTAAAGGCAAACAACTTTTCCTTATTTTTGTTTCAATACAAAAATCACTCTTTATGCGAATATCCGTTTATCGAAAAGCACATTTCAATGCAGCGCACCGTTTGCACAATCCCA
This sequence comes from Caprella mutica, assembly GCA_947561585.1. Taxonomy (NCBI): domain Eukaryota; kingdom Metazoa; phylum Arthropoda; class Malacostraca; order Amphipoda; family Caprellidae; genus Caprella; species Caprella mutica. Next base: position 74,999 of record CANNZV010002995.1, read on the forward strand.
ATTGGTCGGACGAAAAAAACCAAGCTGTTTTTGGTTTGTGCAACAACCCCAATTATCATGGACACAATTATGAAATGGAAGTTCGGGTAACAGGAGAAGTTGACCCCGATACGGGCTATTTGATAGATTTGAAAATACTAAAGGATATTATAAAGGAAGAAATAGAAAATGCTTTCGACCACAAAAATCTAAATCTAGAAGTTCCCGAATTTAAAGACCTCAATCCAACTGCCGAAAATATCTGCTATGTTATTTGGCAAAAAATAAGAGCCAAACTCGATGATAAATTTGAATTGGGTGTTCGCTTGTTCGAAACTCCAAGGAACTTTGTGGAGTATCCTGCTTAGGAGAACCTATGCTAAGCAGGACAGTAAATATTTGATTTTGGCAAAGGATTTATATCTATAATAGAGTTTTTTTTTAGAACCAAAAACTGTCCTGATTACTCTAAAAAACCTCTACTCAAAAAAAAAATCCTGTAATCAAATGACCACAGGATTTTCCCTCCGATTTATAAGTATGAATGTATCTTTTAATTTTTATTCATTCTAATGGTTCGGATGATAGCACCTTGTGCATCTTTCAATTGCACGAGATACAAACCAGTTGCCAAATCACTTACATTATATTGTCCGTTTGGGTTGGCATTGTATGTTTTCAAAGAACGACCAATAATATTGAAAATACTTACTTGAGCAATTCCATTTTGAGAATCCGTGATATTGAAAATATCATTCACAGGATTCGGGAAAGCCTTTATCGTACGAACTTCCAAATCATCTGTACTAACTGTACCAACAGTGAAGTAAAAGACAGCATCAACAGTAGATTCTGCATTCGCATCATCTACAACATTCATACGAACTTCGGCTTCGCCATCTACATTATTAGGATTAACCTGAACACTTATCAAGCCATCTACTCCAGGAGCTAAATCTACAGGAGCTGTACCCACTGTTGCAAAATAACACAAGTTATTATCACAAATTTCTATTTCCCATTCGGTAGGTTTAGAAATAATATTCCTTGTCCAAACATACGTTCTGGTTTCATTGGTGTTATTATGAACATAAGTTTTTCCTTTTATAGGATTGACAGTTACGTCTGGTTCTACCACATATATTTCTGTATCGTCGATAGTCAAGTCCTGTGCTTGGGCAGAAAAAGCAGCAAAACATACAAAAACTAATAGTAAATATTTTTTCATCTATATGTAATTTTTTTCATCTATTTAAAAAGAATAGCCTAAAGATAAGCTTTTTCTACTTTTAAAGTATTTTTTTTCTGCTAAAAAGGTGACAGTTGATGAAATTTATGGCAATCTCACAAAAGCAGCCCTCTTGTTTAACTGTTTATTTATTTAACTGTTTACATTAAAACACGGATTGCAAAATGAATTTCAACAATTTTTTAGTTTAAAAAACGGAGCAATATGGTAAACAATACTAACAGTTAAACGATTAAACAAATGGGATAGCAAATTTCACGATTGCCTTATAATGAAATTTGTATTTTTGCAGCAATGAATTTTTTATTCAAACCAATAGATATTGCTTCTTTAGCCTTTTTCCGGGTCTGTTTTGGTATTCTTGCCTTTGCAGATGTCATGGGTTTATTGACCTATTACCATTGGTACAAAGGTGCTTACAATCCCGATAATTTTCATTTCCGCTATTATGGTTTTGATTGGGTGCGTCCTTTGCCCGAACCTCTGATGTCGCTGTTTTTGATATCACTTTTAGTCGCTGCCATATTTATTGCTTTGGGCAGGCATTATCGCAAATG
>CANNZV010002995.1:78615-151249 GCA_947561585.1 Caprella mutica
GCTAACGTGAACACGTCGATACGTCGATACATGAACACGTCCGAAGGACAAAAACGCCCGCAGGGCTACAACATGAAAATACTAATGGTTTGCTTAGGAAATATTTGTCGTTCGCCTTTGGCGGAAGGCATTTTACAGCATAAAATTGAGGAAAATAATTTGGATTGGCAGGTCGATTCTGCGGGAACGGGTGCTTGGCATGCAGGCGAACAGCCCGACCCTCGTTCTATCGAAGTAGCCGATAAATATGGGATTGATATAAGTCGACAAAGAGCAAGACAATTTAAAGCTGCTGATTTTGATAACTTTGATTTGATTTTTGCGATGGATAGCTTGAATTATCAGAATATTTGTAAACTCGCCAATCGGGAAGCACAAAAAGAGAAGGTGGAACTCATCATGAATCTATCTAATCCCAATCGCAACCAAAAAGTGCCCGACCCTTATTGGGATAATAATGGTTTTGAAAAGGTATATCAAATGCTAGACGAAGCTTGTAACGCCATCATTTCAAAATATAATTCCTAAAAATATGAGTGGATTAACACAACGAATTATTACGGGTGTTTTATTTGCTATCGTGATGATAGCGGGAATTTATTTCAATACATACACTTTTGTCCTGCTCTTTGGTGTGATTGCAATTTTGTGTTTGTGGGAGTTTTTGACCATCATTTTTAAAGACGTTCCAAACAATACTATGCGTCGTTTGATAGGAGTGGAAATTGGCATTTTGCCTTATGCTTTTTATGCTTTGCACTTGTTGGGCATTTATAGTATTGGCGATTCTTTGTTGCTGCCGATAACTTTGGGGGCTTGTGTTTTGTTTTTGGTTTTTATTTTTGAATTATTTGCCTTGTCCAAGCGTCCGTATCAGAATATTGGTGCTATACTCAGCGGCTTGATTTATATTGGTTTGCCTTTCGCTCTACTCTTGTATATTGGCTTGTTTGAAAATGGTTTTCATCCCAATATTATCTTTGGAATGTTGTGGCTCACTTGGACCAATGATACAGCTGCTTATTTTGCAGGAACTTATCTCGGAAAAAATAAACTCTTTCCTCAAATATCGCCCAAAAAGACTTGGGAAGGTTCTCTTGGCGGAGTCATCGGGACGATGCTCATGGCCTATGGTTTGAGTCTGGTTTTTACAGAACTTTCGGCAAGTACTTGGATTGCGATTGGGGCAGTTGTAGCGGTATTTGGTTCGATTGGAGATTTGGTGGAGTCGATGCTCAAACGCAATATGGGTGTCAAGGATTCGGGGACTTTGCTCCCTGGACATGGTGGTTTTCTGGATCGTTTTGATGCTTTTATTTTCTTGATTCCTTTTGTCTTGTTGGTGCTGTTGTGGCTTGGGTGATTCAAGAGAGTTCACCACAGAGTAGCACACCAGCCTGCGGCAGGCAGGGATTTACACAGAGTTTTTTTCCTCAGTTAGACGTAGACTTTCTTTACTCTATTATGAAAATCATTCATTCCAAAGCCATTGCTTTTCTGGTTCAAGCAGACCCTATTTTTTCCGATATTATCGAAAAATATGGTCTTCCGTCGGAGCAAAAACGTCCCGAAGGGTTTGAATCCTTGGCTCGGATGATTTTGGAACAACACGTTTCTTTGGAATCAGCAAAGGCGGCTTATCTGAAATTGAAGGAGCGATTGCCTCTATTTTCGCCAGAAAATATATTGTCTTTAAGCGATCAAGAACTACGAGACCATTTTATTAGTAGACAAAAAACACGTTATTTGAGAGCTTTGTCGGAAGCGGTACTTTCTGGCAGTTTGGATTTACAAAACCTCTCCAATTTGGAAGTCAATCTTGCTAAAACGGAACTAAAAAAAGTACTCGGTATCGGCGAATGGACGGCCAAAATTTATTTGATGTTTTGCCTCCAAAGTCCTGATGTTTTTCCAGAAGGAGATATTGCCGCCATCAATACCATCAAAGAATTGAAAGGAGCGACCAACAAAGAAGATGCGATACAAATCGCCGAAAAATGGTCGCCTTATCGGAGTGCCGCCACGTTTTTGTTGTGGCATTATTATTTGTGTAAACGTGGACGGGAAGTGGTGTTCTAATCCAAACGAAACCGAATATACTTTATCGTCAATTTATTTTCGAGATGCATTTGTTCGTAGCGGGTTTTGAGTTCCAACTCAGGTAGCGGAAGCGGCTTGCTGTAAATATCATCGTCTTCGTAGAGCAAAGTCGTATGCGGATATTCCTCTATCGTTTCTAAGGTGAAAGCATACAATTCGGGAGAGTCTGTTTTGAGGTGAATGAGACTGCCTTTGGGCAAAAACTGTCGGTATAAATCGAGAAAATAAGGCGAAGTCAAGCGACGATTCGACTTGCTTTCTCGCAGGAATGGATCGGGAAAAGTAATCCAAACTTCGGCAATCTCGCCTGGTTCGAAAAAAGAATTAATCAATTCGATGCGAGTGCGGAGAAAAGCGGCATTGTGAATATCATTGTCGAGGGCGTGTTTTGCGCCTTTCCAGATACGAGCTCCTTTGATGTCTATACCTATGAAATTGCGTTCGGGATACATGGTCGCCAAACCAACAGTGTATTCGCCGCCACCACAAGCCAATTCTAAAGTTATTGGATTATTGTTTTGAAAGTGAGCTTCCTTCCATTTTCCTTTTCGCTCCACTTCTTCGCCGTCTTTGCCAGCCAGCGACGGCTCTTTCATGCTGAAATTTTCGTAGACATTTGGAAAAGAAAGAATATCTGCAAAACGCTTTAATTTGTTTTTTCGAGCCATTTTTTTGGTTGTAGCTTTTTAAAAAGTAAACTGGACTAGGCTAGTAACCCATCCCTTTCTTCCTTTTTCCTTGAAAAAGTAATTCCTGCCTGCCGCAGGCATGGCATTCCCTTCCCTTTCAAGGGAAGGGAGGGAATTTCGATTGAAAAATCGGAAGGAAGGGATGGGTTAAATTCGCCTCGGGCAGGCAAATTTAGTAAAGCTCTTTACAAAAACAAAACTTATCGAGTCAGAAAAATATCTCCACTCATCTCGACTTGTTTGCCATCAGGGTATTCCAACAAAGCAGTCCAAATATATATGCCTTGTTTCATTTCTTTATTTTTGTAGCGACCATCCCAGCCAATCGAAAGATCATTGGTCTGTCCCGAAGTTTGATATAGTTGTCCGCCCCAACGGTCAAAAATGGCGAAAGACAATAGAGCTATTGATGGCTGAACACTATTCAAATAAAATAAATCATTGACTCCATCGTAGTTGGGACTAAAAGCATTCGGTGCAAAAATAGGCCGGTTGACTTGGAGGCTTATTTCATCCATTGCCGAACAACCAGAAGTATTCGTTATCGTCAAATTATACAAGGCATCTTGGGTCGCTTGAATGGGCAAACTGGGGCAAGTATTACAACTTAAAGGAATATCTGAATCGACAGTCCACTGATAACTTTCAATCGTACTCATTGATTGAATTTCGGGAATAATAGAAAAAGTTTCGTTGAAATTTTTCTCCAAGCTTGCGCCTAAATCAAGTGCAATATCCGTATCCCAAATCTCTATATCATAGCTAACCGAATCGCAAAAAGATTTGATTTGTAAAGTATAATCGCCAGCTGAAGTCACATTAAGAAAGGCAGTCGTATCTCCTGTATTCCAAGTATATTGCAAGCCTTCTATAAAGGGAAAATTCAATTGCAAGGTATCCGCTTCACAAAGTTCGAGGCTACTCGAATAAAAGGTTTCTGTTCCCAAATCCAAAGGAACAATCTCTATGCTACTTGGGTCATTCTTTTCAAAAGTATAAGGATTGTCTGATAAATAAGTAGACGCAATTCCGCTCAATGCGCCAACACTTTCGAGACTCGCTTGTACTTGATAATTTCCATTCGCATTTTCTGGTATTTCTACCTGAAAAACAATACTGTCCACTCCTATCGGGATTTCAATAGCCTCGAGATAGAAAAGATTCCCTTCTCCGGCTAAAGTTGCTGTTCCGCCAAAAGGGTTATTTAAAATTGCTCCAATTTCAAATTCATAAGGAAATTCAATTGCAATCGCTGAATTGCTTTGTGCTTCACTTCCAAAATTTCCAATCTTAACGACATAGTCTGCTTTTGTACAAGGATAAGCTGTCAAAGGACGGAAAGCTGCTTCTACTTGGAGTATATAAGGACAAGAACAAGCATCTCTATCGCCTATTTTGTCCACAGAATTACTCCGTTTGGCTTGACCTGTTTCCAAATCAAATTGAAAAAAGATAGATTCTTGATTGGAATTATTGGTTGCGATGCCTTTCAGTTCTCCAAGTGGATTGAAAAAAAGCGCAGGAATGGTATTATTATAACCGGTTGGTTCAAAACTAGTATTGTCTACAAAACCTGTATTGGGGTCTATTGTTATCAATCGACCTCCTACTCCATCATAGCCATATAAAACTCCTGTTTGTGGATGAAAAGCTATATCTGTGCTTGCTATCAACATTTGAGCCGTATCGCTAACTGTTTCAATATATTCTACAGGTGCCGAAAAATCTTCTAAGCTGACTTTTGAAATGGAATTCCCATTGAACAAAACCAGGTGTTTGCCATCGGGACTCACATCTCCAGCATAATAATTTTCTTCTAACAAGAGTAAATTCAACTGTTCGATGTTTCCAGTTGCATCTATGCGATACAGATAATGAAGTTGTGGATCTATTCCGTAAATAAAGTTATCTGTTTTTCGATAACCGATTGCATTTACATTAAAATTCAAAATAAACTCATAAGGAATAAAATTGATTTCTGACCGATTGTCTAATAACTCAAACAACTGAACCCTTTCTTCTACATCTACTACTGACACATAAACGCTCCCGTCACACTCAAAAGGAGTTTGAGCGAAAACAAAATTAATTGGAGCAAATAGTATAAAGAGCAAGAGTACCTTTTTGTACAAAGGTATTTTCATAAAACAGATTTTTGCTATTTCAGTTCTAGCCAAAAAATAAAATACTCCAATTCGTTTTCTTCCAATATTGGAAAAAATCTATCCTGCGACGAGCAAGCGAGATTTCCTTTTTTGTCTTTTACTTAAAAATGTTGATTAAAATAATAATCGGTTATAGGCAAAGAAATGTAGTTGAATCTTCTAAGGATGTATTTGAAACAAAAATTGACCGAGGGAGATCAACTTTAAAACTTCGTTTCAATTTTGACGTGAATATTTAGTAATTGTTACTTTTATCCGACAAATTTAAGCTTTTATATTTTTTAAACCTATTTTAGCACCTATCTATTTTTTTATCGTATAAAAAGTAGCGCATGCTTTAGCTTGCAGCTATGTAGGCAGATAATACATTAAAACACTTGTTACTAGCTATTATAGTTTAAAGATTCATTACATGGCAAAAAAAGACCAGCCTGCGGCAGGCAGGAAAGAAAAAGGCTTCGCCAATAAAAAAAGAGGAAAAATTATTGTTCCAAAAGCTCCGAAAAAAGGTCATTGGTTTCCGTCAGGTTTTTGGAAAAAACATCTTTTGGCAGCTATCACACTCTTTGTTATTCCTATTGCACTTTATTTTATCAGTGTCAATTTCACTTTTGTCTTAGACGATAAAATCGTTTATACAGACAATGCTTATGTCAAAAAAGGCTTTGCGGGCATCAAAGATATTTTTACCAAAGAAAGCTTCCAAGGTTATTTTGGGGAACAAAAAAATTTGGTAGAAGGTGGCCGTTATCGTCCCTTGTCTTTAGTTACTTTTGCGATAGAACAACAATTTTTCGGAACAGATTCTTATCATATCGGAGATTATTGGTTCAAGCAAGTCGGCGACCATCCCGATTTCAAAAGCAGTTTCAATCGCCTCAAAAACAATGGCAATTTAGTAGAAACGGTGTTTTCGGATGAGGAAAACTTGCTAGCAGAGTTGAAAAAAACACTGGGAAGCGATATTGTCACCAAGCATCGAGATTTAATTCTCACCAATGCCGCTTACGGCAATCCTCGTGTGGCGCATTTTATCAATATCTTATTATATGGACTCACTTGTTTGTTGTTGTATCGAGTCCTTTTCTTGTTTTTTCCTGCCAAAGAAGGAGCAGATAGAAGCAATTGGTTTTTTAGTATTCCTTTTATTGCAACGCTCTTGTTTGCTTTGCATCCTATTCATACCGAAGTCATTGCCAATATCAAAGGTCGAGACGAAATTCTTTGTTTGATAGGTTCCTTGGCTGCCATTTATTATGCTTTCAAATACTTGGATGACCATAAATTTATTTGGAGTATTCTTTCCGCCATTTGTCTGTTTCTAGGGCTTTTTGGAAAAGAAAATGCCATCACTTTCTTGGGCGTTATTCCATTGAGTTTGTATATTTTTTCCAATGCCGATTTAAAAAAAATAGCGACCGCAAGTTTGCCGCTTTTTGCTGCTTTTGTCTTGTGGTTTATTATCCGTTGGCAAGTATTGGGTTTTGCGACAACAAGCGGAACTGCCGTAACCGATTTGATGAATAATCCTTTTGCTGGTATGTCTGGCGGCGAAAAATTCGCCACCATTTTTTATACGCTAGGCTTGTATGTCAAACTATTGATTTTCCCGCATCCGCTGACACATGATTATTATCCCTACCACATTCCCATTATGAAGTGGGGCGATTGGCAAGTGATCCTTTCTTTGTTGGTCTATATCGCAATGGGTGTCTGGGCAATATTGGGCATACGCAAGAAGAATGTATTTGCGTATGCGATTCTGTTTTACCTTTTCACCTTGTCGATTACCTCCAATTTGCCTTTTACCGTAGGTACTTTTATGAACGAGCGTTTTGTGTATATTTCTTCCATTGGTTTGTGTATTGCTTTGGCATATTTGCTCCTACAAAAAATCCCCGAATGGCTAGGAAATTCAAAAGGAAAATATGTAGGAAGTGCTTTGATTTTCTTATTTGTTATCGGTTTTGGTATAAAAACCATCTTGAGAATCCCCGCTTGGAAAGATGCTTTTGCCCTCAACTCTGCTGCCATAAAGGTTTCTAAAAACAGTGCTCGGGCCAATACCTTTATGGGAACAGCTTTGTTCAAACAATACCAACAAGAAACGGATAAGGCTCAAAAAGAAATTTTAATCAATCAGGTTGCTACTTATATCAATCGTTCTTTGAGTATTCATCCGCAATATGGTTCTGCGCTGACCATGAAAAGTGGCGTTGTTGCCGAACAATACAAATACCATAAAGATATTGACCGTTTGTTGGATGGTTTTTATGAGGTATTAAAACTCAAAGTAAATGTCTCTTATATTGATACCTATATGGCCTATTTGAATAAAGGTCGTGCGCCTGCCGATAAACTCATCAAATGGTATAATAAGGTTGGTACAATGATGGTAACAGAAAAAAATCGAAAAGATTATGCTGCGAAATTCTTTAAAATGGGTTTGGAACTAGACCCAAACAATGCGCAATTGAATGCGGCTTTGCAAGGAGTGCAGTAGGGAGATGATTTTGCAAGCAATTTATAAAAAATCGACTTAAAAAATTCATTATTACAAAGAATCGTTTTTAGTCAATGCCCTCGGAGAAATACTAGATAATGAAAAAAATTGAGTGTAAATTAATTATATCCAGCTATTTTTATTTTTTTTGTAAAAGTAAAAAATAAGCCTGTTTGTGAAATTCACCATTCAACATACTTGTAGTAAAGAAGGAGGAGAACAAAAAGTCCTTGAAAACTTTCCATTCCTATCAGAATATAACTTAAAGGAGAACAAAAAACCTTTTCTTGGCGAAGGTTTTTATTTTTGGGACTATAATATTGAGTATGCAAAAGTGTGGGGTAAAAATCATTATGATAATAAGTATTTTATTTGCGAATCCGAAATTTCAATAGATTGCAAAAAAGACGGTTTATATTTAGATTTGGCAGGAAATAGAAAACATTTAGTTGGATTTGTAAATCTACTTTGGGAATTTAATCTTATACATGAGGAAGGAACTAGAGGTATAGATTTATGCTGGATAATAGATTATTTACGAACCAAATGTCCTCCCGAAGTCTTTCCTTTCGAAATTATAAGAGCTGTCGATTATGATAATAATGAACAAGTTGGAATAAAAATTGTTTTTAATGAAGATAAAAAAAGTTATACTATACTAAACCCAAGAGTAATATTTTCTTTCAAAAACAAAGAAAAAATTGTATATTTAAGGGAACCTTTTATCGTTCATAGTTCTTAATGATAATCATGGATGCATTAGAAAAAGCAAAGTTAGCTTTGCGGAAACATATTTTAGAAAATAAAGAAAAAATTCAGCACGATTTAGATACAATGCGTAATAAATCGACGGGTAAAGATATATTTAGATATGTAGAAAATCTTTCTGGAGCTTATGCATTAAATAATTTGGAAACAACAAAAAATAGCTTTTTTGATTTTCCATTTATAGAGACTAAAATTAAATTAAATAATGAACTTGAGAAAGTTCCACTTGTTTATCAACCTGGTTTTAATATATTTGAAGACACAAAAAAAGACTCTGAAATTTCATCAGGGTCTTTTTTTTTGCTAATATTGTACTATGTTAGAAGTAAATAAAGCATCATTTTCTTTTGTTTCATTTAAAGTACCATATTTTACTTTTGATGAAACTAAGCATCTTGGTAATGAAATAAAAATGGGATTCTCTCCAAGCGGAATTTATAATTCAAAAACTGGAGAATTTGAATTAACTCTTAAGTTTGTTACTCATGATTTTGATAAAAAAGATCAAGTAATTTTTGGCTTAGTGTCAAAAGCTATATTCAAATTTAATGCTCCTATCCCCTTCCCTGAAATACCTAGTTTTTTCTATCAAAATTCAATAGCTATAATGTTTCCTTATATTCGAGCCTTTATCAATACATTAACCCTACAATCAAACACTAAATTATTACAGCTTGATTTAATGAATTTGACTCATTTAGAAAAACCTTTAATCAGTAATACGAAAGAAATATAATTCAATCCTTCACAAAACGCTGAACTCCCACTGAGGAGCCACTAAAAATAGTAAGTAAATACATTCCATTGGGCAAATCGGAGACATCCAGCGAAAATGAGGTAACGATATTTTCGAGGCTTGCTTTTTTCCATAATTTGCCTTGAATATCTTCGATTTTATACTGGCTTTTTTCATTCAACGAAGCTGTGTTTATGTCTATCGTGAAGACCCCATTTGTTGGATTGGGGAAAAGCGAAAACAGTATTTTTTCGCCTTCTTTATCATCGACTCCTGTTGTTCCTATTTCCACTATACTTGTAATCGTGCAATTGTTTTGGTCTATTGCTCGAAGCGTATAAAAACCTGCCGAAAGATTTTCGAAAATAGGGTTTGCTGTCCAATCGCCATTATCTAGTTGGTATAAAATAGGGGCTGTTCCGCCACTCGAATGAGCAACTAAGCTATTATCATACACATTGGCTTCTAGTATCAACAAAGGAGGTTCAACAACTTGAATTGGAGTCCCCTCGAAAATCAGTCCGTTGGCATCTTGTATGGTAAAAAGATAAGAGCCTGCCGCCACATTTTCAAACGTATTGCTCTCTTGAAAATCGGTATTCGTACCCAATTGATACAAAAAAGGTGCTGTCCCAGCAATGGCCGTTAAGCTAATTTGAGCATCTGAAGCTCCATAGCAAGAAATAGCTTTATCTACGTTCGCTACTGCTGCTACATTCTCATAATCAAGCAGAATAGACGCACTGCTCATACAGCCATTGGCATCTTGCACAAAAAACCGTATGTTCTCCATTTTCAAGATTAGAAAAAGTAGCATTGGATTGAAATAATAAGCCATCCATACTGTATAAGAATGATCCCGTTCCTCCAATACACTCTAGCACAATCGTATTCAAAACTAACTTGGGGTGAAATAAGGATTGGTTTGGGAGATTTCCATTTCTATGGGGGCACTTATTTGAGAAAAAACCTTCAAATTCCTCAACCATAATCGTATAATTACCTGCTGTCAAAACTATCAAATTCAGCATTGGTCTGAAAGTTGACTCCATCTATGGAATATAAATAAGGAGGGGTTCCGCCTGTTACTGTTGCTTTGATTTTTTCCATCATTGCTGTCACTGCCATTGAATGACTTGCTTGACTTCTGTCGTAACTTCTAAAATTATTGACAAAAATAGTCGCCGTGGTGATTGCTCGGCATAGATTTTCATCTTTTACAGTGATGGTGTAAAAAACCATTTTCTAGGTCAGAAAAGGACAGTATTTATTCCAAAATTGACCCCATCAATACTATACCTCAATTCCCCTGTACCTCCACTTGCTGTTACTCCTATTTGGTCTTCTACGACTTCTGCCAAAACGCTTATAGGAGTAGGATTCAGAATATTGACTGTCGGTGCAAAACGCTCTATATTATTGGCATCTCTTATTGAAAAAACATAGCTTCCGGCAGAAAGATTATTGAAGATATTTTCTTCTTGAAAATTGATTCCATCCATACTATAAAAATAGGGCGGTGTTCCGCCTGAAGGTATTAATGATACGTTCGCATCCGAGCTATTGTGACAAGAAAGTCCTTCTAAGAGTTCTATAGAAATAGACAAATTACTAGTCATAATTTCCAATTCGAATCGTGCAGCTAACCACGCACCTTCTTCTGTTGTCACATCAAATGCAAAATCATCTGTTGCTGTAAATGAACCATCTTGCTCATAAATCAAAGTATTATTATTGATATCTTCTTGTGTAAAGGCACTACCACATTCCAAGTCCACTTCGCCTAATTTGAGTGTCCCTGCACTTGGAACAGAACGAAGATTGTAGTTGATTTGAGTCGCCTCCATATCATTTGCTCTTACTTCCAACGCCTCTCTTCCTATCACTTTATTTCCTAATTGATTGACCGTCATTAAGCTATTATTGAGCCATTGCAATGGATTAGCTGTTGTTGGTTCTTCGCACAATTCAAGTGTCCAATTCTCCAAAACACCTCCATCTTGTGCAACTCGATCTGTAATAATTAAGCTCCAAGTTCCTTCACTATTTTCATTTGATATAGTATGAAAGGTATCTACAGGCAAATAGCTTTCGCCTGAAGTCGGAGGACAAGCAATGAATGAATATTCCGACTCATCGGCAAAGCCAAAATTAAAATTTTGGCTACTGCCGCATATTGAATTGGTCAGTTGTATGCTTTTTCCTGTTGGAGATTCTAATTCGAAACTCAAGTCGCTTATAAAATCGTGTGTTCCACTAATATTTGGTATCCGCAAACTAGCCAAATCAAAATCATCCATTATAAATATCGAAGATTTGATGGTATTTGCGGAGCCCTCTGCGATTGTTAGAGGCAAATTATTCGCTTGATATTCTTTACAAAGTTCTTTTGTGGTTCGAAAAGCAAAAATTGTGGAGTATTCTCCAAAACCACAATTATTTTCGGTCCGTATTCTCCAGAAATAAATCTGAAAAGGATTTAAGTTTTGAATTGCTAACTGATTATCTATTGTCGTCCTATACTCAATCGTCGTATTGGCAAATTTGGGGCTTGTCGCTATTTCTACTTCGTAAGAAATAGCGCTTTGGTCAGCAGTCCATTCCAATGTAGGATTCAGCGAAAGCTCATCCGTTACATCTAAAGGATAAATAGGCAAAATGTTGCTCGGAGAAGTGTTCAACACTTGCAACTCAAAAGAAGCTGTTTGTTCTACTCCTCCTCCCGTTGCGGTAAGTGTAAAAGGATATATTCCTGCTTCTACTTGTTCCAAATTATTGACCACAAAATCTATCGTTCCTTCAGGAACAATCGCTTCAGAAGGAAACTGCATATTGGCTCCTAAAGGCAAACCTGTTTGAGTAAAAGAAACAAGTTCATCAAAATTGGACCAACTTGATAAAGCTATAGAAAAATTGGCTATATCTAAAGCGCAAACCGAAGCTTGCGCTGTAATAGTTGTCATTGTAAAAGTCGGAAATTCAGGTTCTGATATCGAAAAATCTTGATTGGAAATATCGAAAAAAACATTATTAGCAGCCTTTATTTTAATTCGATTATTTGCAGCTGGCAAGTTGGGTACTTTCATACTGAAAGTACCTGTATTTGGGATATTCTCTGCCAAAGGAATCAAATAATTATATCCTCCATCTTGCGATAAATAAATCGAAACCGTCGAACAATTAATAGGACTTTTGTCCGTATTGGCAACCTCCCATTCAATATTGATAGTTTCTCCTATCGTCCAAGTATCATTTTCTGAATTGGGGTAAGTAACCAAGAAAGGTCCCGCTTCCTCACTTACATCCAATCGATAATCGTCGTAATTGATTCCTGCTCCGCCTGCTTTATTATCTCTTGCTGTAATTCTAAAATTAATGGCTCTGGAATAAGTCGGTAATATTTCTGCCAAAGAGGACGTATTATTAATGAGATTTTCTAAACTCGGAAAAATTCGTGTTGGATTTTCTGTAGGTGGCATAAATCGAAACAAAGGTGCATTACCACTTGGACTTCCCAAAGGACTAACTGGCCCCAAATCCATTTGATCCCAAGTGTAGGTGAGTACATCTCCGTCTATATCCGTTCCATTTCCGTTCAATTCGAAAGGGGTAGCAATTGGGATAAACAATCCCAATGGACTTATGGCTTCTACACTTGGGGGATTATTGTTGGTTGGAATAAAAGAAACACAATTGCTTCCACTATTGACAATACGTTCGAAGCTTCCCGAATGGAAATAAAAATCTGTTGCAAATTGAATGTTATCTGAACCACACAAACCTGCATAAGCCATCACGGTCGTTCCGCTGCCAGGTTCAAAAGCAGTAGCTCCGCCTCCTTCGCCGTTGCAGCTACTAAAAGAATGTGTTGCATTGAGTTGATGTCCCAGTTCATGTGCAACATATATAATATCAAAAGCATCGCCTTCAGGGTAATTCAAGCCTGTTGCGCCCCATGCTTTCACTTGATAACAAGCTCCTCCTACTCCAGCCAAGCCACCTCCTTTTGTACCAAAAACATGACCAATATCGTAATTAGCCAAACCAACGACGCTATCTATCAATGTTTGATTTTGGACAATCATATCATCCAAACTATTATTATTGAAAGGATCATTGCTTGGATCTACAAAAATCAATTCATCATTATTTTCTACCAAAACAAAACGAGTAGAAGCCTCCAATTCATATAATAAATTTACTCGATTGAGGGTACTCACAACTGCCGATATAGCCTCTTCTTTTGTCCCGCCATGAAACTCCGTGTATTCTCCTGTGGTTGCGATGGCTATTCTAAAAATACGCAGCTGGTCGCCTACCGCTCTTATCGAATGACTTGTTTCCAACTCTTCCTTTAACACATTTTCCAATTTGTGGGCATGACAAACGAAATTTTCGTCCGCTTGCAAAGTATTGGCAGAATAGCTTTTGTATAAATTATTTTTTCCGTCATCAACAGGATCGATATAAAGTAATCCGTCATTGGTTTTCACTATAGCGTGAAAGCCTTTCAAACTATAATCAATTCGTGCTATTATGTTGGGGTCTTCGATAGAAGTTCCTAAATATGTTTTTGTAAACACATATTTTTCTTGTAATAAAGCATCGACGATAGGAGATTCTACCAATCGAAATTTCTTATAAGAACCATCAGGAAAAGGTAAATCTATAAGGCATTGACTGCTGTTGTGCAGTGTGGCAAATTCGAGTGGAGCTTCTCTTAATATTTTTTGAATACTGACATCATCCAACTCTACCAATCGCATATCGGCAATAGGTATAGGGTCTATATTTTCTTTTATTTCTACAATGTAAAGATGCTTCTCCCCATAAATGAGAAGAAGCAGTTTGAGCTTGAATAACTAATCCCAGTTAAAAAGAAAAAAAATTACATTATGAATTTTAATATTAAATATCATTGGATGAAGAAATAAAACAGTAAAACTTCTATTTCATTGGGGGAGTGTACACTAATAATCGGTATAAAAGAAAAATGGAGAAAGATTAGAAAACTAAAGTATATTATAGTTCAAAATATAGTAAGGTCTTTATTAATAACTCATTTGTGTTAGGCTAAAAATGTGACAGCTTTTGATTCCATGCTAGTAGGAAATAATATATAAAACTATCTCTGCAAGTAATTTATGCATAATAAAATAGTCTTATTAAATACTAAAAGAGAGATTTGGTAACAAAAACCCGAGGTGAAACTACAATAAATTTTATCTTGACTAGTGCTAAGTCAAGATAAAATTGACTAAGCACTAGCTATAAATCTGTGCGTAAATCTACAAGGAAAGTTCTGATTTTTTTGAGCGTATTGATTGCTTTTTGGCGATTTTTGTACCGTTCTTTATTTTTAGTAATTTCTTTTTTGGCACCTTTTAGTGTAAAGCCTCTATCTTTTACTAAAGAATAAATTAGGCGAAGCTCTTCTATATTTTTTTTGGTAAATCGGCGGTCGCCTTTACCATTTTTATGAGGTTTGAGGAAATCAAATTCTGATTCCCAAAATCGAATTAATGAGGTGGACACACCAAACATATCAGCGACTTCGCTGATGGAGTAATACAATTTAGTCGTATTATTGTTTACAAAAGACATAGTGTTGTATCTGCTATTTTGCATTTGATATTCAATTGTTTTATAATATAGCATTAAATTTCATGCCATTAATAATTGAATAATACCGCCTTGACGAATCTATTTACTAAAAAACATGATTATTATAGTGCGGCATTATACGGTTATAGATTGATTTATAAAATCCGCATAACAAATACTTCCTGTAGAATTCTCTCTGTTAAAATACAAATTTATTGTTGGAAAGTCAAATGTAAACGAAATTTCAACCAATCCAATCTTGAGCCTCCGTAAAACATCACGCATTTTGAAGCAATTCTCTTGCATTTTCCAATGCAGAATCACTTGGAGGACTGCTACTCAACATAGTCGCAATGGCTCGTATTCGTTCTTCTTCCGATAGTGTTTTCACTTTGGTGATAGTACGGTCTTCCAAGTCTTTTTTGTACACAAAATAATGCGCATCTGCCTTGGACGCAATCTGCGGCGAATGTGTTATAGAAACCACCTGATGATGGTTGGACAATTGCCTCAAAATGTCTCCCATTTTGAGCGCTACATCGCCCGAAACTCCTGTGTCTATCTCATCAAAAATAAGCGTCGGCAAAGGAATCGCACTTGCCACCAAAGACTTGGTACACAAGGTCAATCTCGAAATTTCTCCTCCCGAAGCGACATCTTTTATAGCTTGCAAACGACCGCCTTTATTGGCAGCAAATAAGTAATTGACTTCATCTATTCCTGTTGCATTTAGCTCTTGCAAATCCTGAATATTTACTTGTAATCGAGCGTTATTCATTGAAAGCTGCGCCAGCATTTCGTGGATTTTGTCCTCAAATCCTTTGATGACTTTTTTGCGTCTTTTCGACAAATCAGCTGCTAACTCATGGAGTTGTTTTTCTTGCTGGTCTATCTCTATTTCGAGGGATTCTATTTGACTAGACAAGTCGCCAAAAGCTGACAATTGCGTTTGCAATTTTTCTTGTATTTCTAGCAAAAGCTCTACATTGACGACATTGTGTTTTTTCTGCAATTTATAAATTGAGTCCAAACGATCTTGCACTTCTTGTATGCGTTCGGGATTGTATTCCGTCTGGTCGCCAAGCGATTGTAGTTCGCTTGAAATATCTTCTATTTCGAGTATCGTACTTTCAAAACGTTGATAGAGTTTTTCTATTTTGGGACCAAATTGACTAATCGAACCAAGGCTACTCGAAAGACTATTGAGTTGTCCGAGGATGGATTGTTCGCTTTCTGTTAGGTGCTGCGAAGCCGCACCTAACACTCGCTTGATGTCTTCTGCATTTTGAAGTCCACCAATTTCTTCTTCCATTTTTTCTTGCTCGCCACTTATCAATTCTACCTTATTGAATTCATCCAATTGAAAATTGATAAAATCCATTTCTCGTTCTGCACTTGCATTTTGGTCAATCAAATGGACCAAATCTCTTTTATTGGATTGGTATTTTCGGAATTTCGTTTGATAGCGATTCAATAATTTTTTATTGTCTGCCAAAGCATCCAACATTCGCAATTGAAAAGAAACATTGTGAATATCGAGGGTATCAAATTGTTGATGCAAATCAATCAATGCCGCACTCAACTGTTGAAGCATTTTCAAATTGACAGGCGTATCGTTGATAAAAGCACGAGATTTTCCCGAAGGAGTCAATTCTCGACGCACCACCAATTCTTCATCATAATCTACATCGTAGGTATCGAAAAACTCTTTTAGGTCGTATTTTGAAATATCAAAATGTCCTTCGATGACACATTTTCGGTCTTCTTCATAAAGCGATTTGGTGTCTGCCCGCTTTCCCATAATCAAACCCAATGCGCCAAGCAAGATGGATTTACCTGCGCCCGTTTCTCCTGTAATAATAGTCAAGCCATCAGAAAAATTGATTTCTAAGGACTCGATGATTGCATAATTTTTGACTAAAAGTCGTTGTATCATGATTTATGTGTTGCTGTGTATTTTTTTCTTTGTAGAATTTTAAAGTAAAGGTTGCTTGTGTAACGGATGATTGTATTAGCGTTTCTCGCAACGTAAAAAACATATGCTTGTTTCTTGTTTCATCTAATTTAAAAACATATGTTGAGTGAATAAAGTATAAGGAGCACTAATCAAATTGATATCAAATTTTAATGAGGGTTCAATGCGTGAACTAGCATTGTGAATCCTAAATGCTATTTGCCAACCTTCATCTAAGGATACCAATAGTGTTGTTTTCGATTTTTTTTTGAACACAATTTCAATTAATCTTGAAGGTAACTTCAGTTTCTGAATTTTAGCTTTTGGTTTCTGGTTTTTAAAAGATTGATTCAATGATCCGTGGATATTATATGCTTGAATTTCAATCTTTAGTTTCCTTTTAATGACCTTGTAAAAATCTTCTGTGCCAATTAAATATTGCACCAAATTTTCAGCTACAGTATTAGGGTTTTCTTTATCTAATCTTAATAACTCTGTTCTAAAAGCTTTTAGGATAGGAATGTAAATCACATCATGCATATTGTTAATCGTCGCCCATTTGGTAGTTTTATCTTTGGTTTTTATCTCTTGTAACATATCGAAAACTGGTTTAATATTTTCGAAATATCCTTTTGAACATGGTTGGTTTAGCCATTTTTTTCCGAAATCGATGTTCATTGATAAGCGTGAATGTTTAACAGCTCTATGATTATTTTTTGCAGAAATACCAATTTGCCATTTTTGTTCAGCTCTTATGATTAGAACGTCTCGTACATCACCAGACTGTCCCTTTTGGTCATTGACAATTTCCAGTATCAAAAAATCCTTTTCATTTATCACATTGTATAAGCGAGGTTCAATATCAACCAAAAAATTGATTGCAGCACTTGCAGAAATTCTAAAAGATGATTGTTCTCTTTCTTCAAGACTTTCAAAATATCCTTTTGCAGTTTCATAAGGTGCATTTTTAATGACCTTTACACTTGTAATTTTGTGAAGTCTTTCAAAAACCTCTAGAAGCAATGAATATTCAAATGCCTTTCCGTTTATCGTCTGAGCTGCCATTTATAAGGTTGTTTCTTGTAATTGAGGTTGCTTCAAAACACTTCTTATTTTTTTTTCTCTCGCCTCAATTTGTGATTTGATATTAAACGCAAGATGTTTAGCCAAATTAACAGGCACTGCATTTCCAATCATTTTATATCCCGCAGGAACTGACGTATATTTAAAAATAAAATCATCTGGAAAAGTTTGTATCCTTGCACATTCTCTTACACTCAATCGTCTATATAAATGTTCTTTACCAGGAACAAAGATTCTTTTATTTTGCTCCATAAATTTCATTTTGGGTGCTTGCGGATGTAAAGGAGCGTGTCTTCCTCCTGCCTGAATTGTAAATGATTGTTCATCCCAACTTCTTACCCTGTTTCTTGACATAAACATGGAGGAAAAACCACCTATCATGTACTCGTGATTAGAGATTTTACAATTTTCTCCATTCGTTTTATTGTATTCAAGAGCAGGTATAGCACTATCTTTCAAATCTCCGATAGCTTTTCTTAAATCAATTTTGGGGTAAGTTGTTTTGGGAAATTGAAATTTGAATCCTAAATCTTTTCTTATTCCAATAAAAAACACTCTTTTTCTGTCTTGGGGAACACAATAATGAGCAGCATTCAATAATTGAAAAGATAGTTCATAGCCCATTCCCGCATTTTGGAACATTTCTTTAATTCCTTTCAATGCTTCTGCATGTCTCGGCAAAAGCATTCCACTAACATTCTCTGCTAAAAAGAATTTTGGATTTTTGGCTTCAAGTATTCTAATAAAGTCAAAAAACAATTGACCTCTTTTATCCTTAATCCCTCTCAAGGCACCAGCTTCACTCCAACTTTGGCAAGGAGGTCCACCAATAATACCATCACATTCAGGTACTTCATTATCCTTTATTTTAACAATACTTCGTCTATCTAAGATTGTATTTGGATGGTTTTCTTCATAGGTTTCCCAAATATCTTTATCATATTCATTTGCCCATACCATATTGAAGCCAGCTTTCTCAAAGCCTAAATCTAATCCCCCCGCTCCAGCGAAAAATGAAACTATATCCATATTCTTATTTTTTAGTTTAAAACTCCTTTCTTGTAATTATCAATATATTTAATTTCAAGAGTACTAAATTATTGACAAATTTTGTATTTACCCAACACAAAGTTAATACATCCCTCCTTAAATTCAAACAATTTGTTAATAAGTCAACAAAACTTGTTTCATATTCTATTTAATCGTATTTATGTAAATAAATTTAATTATGCGCTTTTTGAGCAATACCTTATTCTTTTTATTTCTTATTGGAGTTTTACTCATTTTTCACGAAACCTTACGGGAAGAAGGGACTATTTACAGTCATTTTCTGATGAGCTTGTATATCATTTTTGGGTTTGGGGGCGCAGCTTTGGTCTTAAAAAAATATGTATATTATCAATATGCTGATGGTATAAGAGTCGCTTTTTTGGGAAAAAGAAGCTTGTCTATCGACAATTTGTTGTTCAAAATCATTTTAATTTCCTTAATCGCCTTGATGAATATATACTTGTATAATTGGGGTTTGGATAATTCTCATAGTTGGTTTTTGCTACTTTCGGTCATTGTCGGTATTTTAGGCGTAAGCCTCAATATCCATCCCGCCTTATTGATGACTTCCGACGGTTTTTACTACGATGATTATATTCCTATCAAATGGAAATGGAAAGAGGTTCAGTCTATAGAATTTCATCCTTCTTTGGTCATTATCCGTGGCAAATACAAAGATTTTGAAGTCGATTTGTCCTTGCTCCAAAAAGAGGATAGCTTATTCAATCGCTTTCTGCAAACAGATGTTCAACAGTTTGGTGGCGGGCCCGAAGATTTTCAAAAATGGCTACATTCTTATGCCAAAGCGCATGGCTTGGCTTGTTCGGGTGTTGGAGTACGGAATGAAATCTGATAATTCAACAATTCCTTTTAACCGCTCCTATCCGTCCGAAGGGGGAGAGAAAACAGCGTTCATTATACTAAAAACTAAAGGCAATTCTTGATTCTGTGCTGCGATAGTCACTCCCTAAAAGAAAAAGGCGTTGCGGCTGTAATATTTTGCAAAATGAAAACAAATCTACTTCTACACAAGTGGGTAAAAAAAGAGAAATGGTAAAATAAACTAGTCAACAGCAAAAGATTCGGAAGCAGCCTTTTTCTCAACTTGAGCAAATTTGTAAAAGCTCCTATATCAAAGCAAACAAGGTTGTCAAATCAAAGGAAAGTGACATTCGCAGGACTAGACTTTTTGCTTCTTTTGTGGCAATGACAAAAGAAGAAATTTATATTTTTCCTAGGACTTATTTCCCGACATCCTCCCTACTGCTTCCAACCCAACTTTTTCGCCCGTTCATAATCTGCATTGGAGTTCTGCACATCATTGAGTCCCTTGTAAGCACGAGAGCGACCTGCATAATAAAAGGCTTCATTGGGTTGCATCTTGATGGCGACACTATAATCTTGTACAGCTTCTTGAAATCGCTGTAAATTCTCTTTGGCTAAGCCTCTTTCGTAATATATTTCTGGACTATTGGGACGCAAACGAAGATAATTCGTATGGTCGGAAATGGCTTTTTCATGTTCTTGTGTCAAACTATAAATCAAGGAACGATTGTGATAACCATTTGCATTGTCGGATTCTTTGGCCAGACCAAAATCCAAGTCTTCCAATGCGCCTGGATATTGCCCAATACTCGCACGAGCTGCTCCTCGATTGATGCGCAATTCAGCCAAAGTTGGGTCAATGCTAACGCCTTTTGTATAATCCTCAATTGCTTTCAAAATCATGTTTTTGGGAGGATTTTGTGGATTGGATTTGATCGCTTTGTCAAAATAAGCTTTTCCTCGACCATTGTAAATCGTACCGTTCGGTTCTTTTTCTATTCCTATTGTGTAGTATTTTATAGCCTCGTCATAGCGACCATTTTCTCGATAATGATGTGCTAAATTTCCATAAGGTCGTTGAATTTCATCATAGTATTTGATGACATGCAACCAAAGCGATTCACTGTTTTTCCAAACGCCAATTTGTTGGACGGTCAAGACACTCATCAAACCAACATAGGCCGCCGCAACATAAGGCAAAAAGCTTTTAAAATTTGGCTTGTTTTTCAACAAAAGGTCGTAGCCATAACCCAATAAAAAGAAAAATCCAATATACGGAATATAGGTAAATCGATCTGCCAAATAACCTTGCCCTGCACCCACAACTTGTAGCAAAAAGATAATATTGACTATAAAAAACAATGCGCCAAAAACAACCGCTTTTTGGTCTTTTTTATAAGCTCTGAATACCAAGAAAATCAATCCTAATAGTAACAAGGGCGAGGCATAAACTTGCCAGGGCAAGGGATATGGATAAGGGTATAAAGGCGACATTCGGTACGGAAAAACAAATTTCACTAAATAAACGCCTATCGAATAAAAACCAATGAGAATTCTATCCAAAAAGCTAAAGTAATTGTCATCATTGATGGTTTCTGCACCCGAAAGCATCATAATTCCGAGTATTCCGACTGCCAAGGAAAGCATAAAATAAACGGCTTTGTCAGTCAGTAATTTGAAGCCAATCGTTCTATTAAAATAATAGTCGATTGCCAACATACTCAAGGGCAAAGAAACGGCTTGAATCTTGGAAAAAAGCGATAAAATAAACAGCGGAATAATAATTAAATGCGGAATTTTAGATTTTGTTTTGATGGCTTTGGTATATAAAAACAATGCCGCCAAATAGAAGATTCCAAACAAGACATCCTTCAACTCGGTAATCCAAGTAACGGACTCGACTCTCATTGGATGAAGCCCAAACAATGCAGCAGCTAAAATCGCTGCATTTCTACTCAAACCGAGCAATAACAGGATTCTATACACAAAAAAAGTACAGCCCAAATGCAATAAAACATTGGTCAAATGGAACATTTTGGGATTCAAACCAAAGAGCTTATGCTCCAAAGCAAACACAAATGTCGTCAAGGGATTGTATCCTCCAATCACACTCTCGGTAAAGATTCCACTAATATTAAAATTAAGGACATTGCTGTTTTCCAATATATTGATATCATCGTCCCAATTGACAAAATCATTGCCGAGCGACGGAAAAAAAACGGCAAATGTTATCGCTAACAAGATCAAAGCAGGAATCCACAAACTTTGGTCTTGCCAAAAGCCTGATTTTCTTGGATTCTTTCCTTTTTTATTCGTATTTTTCTTTTTTTTCGAGTTGGGTTGAGCCATTTGATTTTTTCATTTAATTCTCTGCCAAACAAACAATTTAATATTTTTCTACTTACGAATTTAAGCTCTTTTTGATACGAAAAGCTTTACCAATATCTTTTTATTATGGATTTGAACCCTGTCATATTAGCCATCCCGATGTATTTTACGCTCATGGCATTGGAGGTAGTTTATGAATCTATTAGCAATCGGAAAACCTATCGCCTCAACGATGCCATTACCAATATTAGTACGGGGACTTTACAACAACTGACCAATACTTTTCGGGCATTGATAAAAGTAAGTTTGTATGTTTTGGTCTATGAGTTTGTTGCAATATACCAATTTCCGAGCAATGCTTGGACTTTTGTATTTGCAATGATTTTCTTTGATTTTTGTTATTATTGGGAACATCGAATGGCACATCGAATCAGCTTGTTTTGGGGCGGACATTCGGTGCATCATCAAAGCGAAGATTTTAATCTTTCGGTGGCTTTACGCCAAACCTCTACGGGATTTATTTGGGGGTTTCCTTTCTTTTTGCCGATGGCATTATTGGGCATTTCACCAAATCAATTTATCTTGGTTGGCGGACTCAATTTATTGTATCAATTTTGGATTCATACCGAACACATCAATCGGATGCCTCGCTGGTTTGAAGCCGTTTTCAATACACCTTCTCATCATCGAGTACATCATGGCCGCAACCCCAAATATATTGATAAAAACTATGCCGGTATTTTTATTATTTGGGATCGTTTCTTTGGGACTTTCAAGGAAGAAGAGGAACGTCCTTCTTACGGCGTGACGACTCCGCTGCAAAGTTGGAATCCTGTTTATGCCAATTTTGCCCATTATATTGCGCTCTTTGGGCAAGCTCGTCAAGCTCGAAATTGGGGCGATACCTTTCGGATTTTATTCAAACCCCCAGGTTGGTTGCCCGACTATTTAGGAGGTTATCAAGCTCCGCCACCGATCAATCCCGATTATGAAAAATACAATCAGAAAATCAACCTGCAAATCAATATTTACATATTGATTCAGTTTTTTGGAGCAATGGCTTTCAATGCTTTTTACTTCTTCAAAAACCAAGCCTTCCCACTAGACCTCAAATGCGCTTACGGTATTTGGATAATTTGGACTTCTCTCATGTTTGGATTTTTGTTTGAACACAAAAAAATGAGTCTCAATATATTGGAAGTCCTCCGACTCGCCGCCATTCCTGCGGGAGTCTTTTGGCTTCAAAACTTAGATATTGGTTTGCTCGATTGGGCATTTTTAGCAAGCTGTATTTTTGCAGGATCCAGTTTATTGGCTTTTGTTTTTTTGAAAAATAAGGGCTAAGAGAACAGATTTCAGGATTTTTTAAAATTGTATTATTAAATAAGAATAGTTATCTTGAAATAAAAAAAATGGATTTAAAAAAATTGCCTGTACTAACTCTTGAAGAATACATCAACATCGAAAAAGAGAGTAATAGCAAGTATGAATTTCATAATGGAAAAATTTATGCCCTAGCAGGAGGAACATTAAATCATGGTCTAATTTGCGGAAATGTCTACTCAGGTTTAAGAAAAAAACTAGATAATAAGGACTCAAAGTGTTTACCTTTTAATAGCGATGTCAAACTGCACATAAAGCAAAAAAACAGTTATGTTTATCCCGACACCATGGTAATCTGTGGAGAAATAGAAACGTCCGATCTAGACAAAAATGCCGTCAAAAATCCAATATTAATCATAGAAATTTTATCAAAATCAACTGCCGATTATGGCAGAGGTGATAAATTTCATTTATATCGACAAATACCTTCCTTTAAAGAATATGTTCTAGTCGAGCAAGATAGATATGTCGTAGATATTCACTACAAACCAAACAATAATGCCTTATGGAAAATCACGAGATACGAAGGTTTAGATAAAATAGTGAAATTGGAATCTTTGGGCATAGAACTAACAATGGAAGAACTCTATTTTAGAGCAAATATCGATATTTAGTCCTTAGTTGAACCTGTAAACTGGACACTTTTCAATCTAGTTTAAATGATATTTTCTATCTCAATTATTTCTTCGTAACAAAGAATAGAGTGTCCCGATTACTTCAACTCCTACGACTTCAAATTCAAAATATTTCCCATGTGATAACAAGTACGGCACCGAGCTTCATAGCGATCTTGTTCGCCCAAAACCACTTGTTCTTCACTATCAGCCAATCGGTAAGAATGCGTTGCCAAATTGCCACAATGTTGACAAATAGCATGTACTTTCGTAATGTACTCGCCTACCGACAAAAGATGCGGCATAGGTCCAAAAGGCTGCCCTTTATAGTCCATATCCAAACCTGCAACAATGACACGAGTCCCACGCAAAGCCAATTGTTGGCAAACATCTGGCAATTCCATATCAAAAAACTGCGCCTCATCTACCCCAACAACATTGACCCCTTCTGCCAATTCGAGCAATTTCCGAGAAGAACTCACAGGCGTAGACAAAATAGAGTTGGCATCATGCGAAACAACTTTGGTATCATCGTATCGAGTATCAATTTTGGGTTTAAAAATTTCTACTTTTTGCCCTGCGATTTTAGATCGTTTGAGTCGGCGGATAAGTTCTTCTGTTTTGCCCGAAAACATCGAGCCGCAGATGACTTCAATCCAACCGCTACGCTGTCCTTTAAAATGTGGTTCAAGAAACATAAATCTTTTTTTAAAAAATTGCTCTTTATTTGAAATATTTTATCACCAAATCTCGTAAGAAAATTAATAAGATAGAAATACTTTGCTTCGTGGTTTAATTTTTGTTGCCTTCATTTAAACCTTACAAAGCAAATCCTATATAATATAAACAAGAAATTTTCGTAATTTCACTTTTTTTTTAAATCGCTTGTAACTTTCTTTCTGTGTACGAAAGTAAGCATACAAATTCAAATAGTAAAAGCTAAACGAGATGGATTTCATGAAAGCCCAAATTATTTTAGAAAAAATAAATACACTCTACAAAAACATTAGCATTGATGATAATATTTCTTCTATCGAAAGAGATCTAATGCTTTCCTATATTCGAAACTTATATGAAACCTTTTTGGTGGAAGAAACTCCTGCACAAACAACTACAAAAACAAGTACTAGGACCTCCAAACCGCCTAAAGCAGTGAAAATCGACCCGATTCCTGCACCTGTGGTCGTCGAGGAAGTAGTCGCACCAATTCCTCCAAAAGCAGTTGTGGTAGAAATTCCCGACTCCATAAAAGAGTATGCTACTCCTACCGTAGAACCAGTTCAAATAGAAGCTCCTGCGCCAAAACCAATAAAAGAAGTTCCTAAACCTGTCGTTGTCGAAGAAGAACATCATGCCTTGTTTGAACAGAAAGAAGCCAAAGAATTGTCCGAAAAACTTAGCTCTATGCCCGTCCATGATTTGAAAAAAGCAATGGGCTTGAATGAAAAAATACTAACGATAACCGAGCTTTTTGGCGGAGACCAAAAAGCTTTTGATGCGGCTTTGACGGATTTGAATCAGCTCTCTTCATTTGACGAAGCAAAGGCTTATATGTCCGAAAATCTCGCAGCAAAATTTGATTGGGCTAGTACGAGCAAAAAGAAAAAAGCACAAGTTTTTATCAAATTAGTCCGTAGAAGGTATAAAAAATAACTTCTTCCCTTCATAGCGAGAAAGAACCTTTCTCGCTATGAAGTATCAACTCCTCCACACAACCATCTCCAATCTACTAAGCCCTTTATTCTTTAACTATTGACTTTTTACAAAAAAAGTATCCTTTGTTAGCTATTCCCTTGTTGAGATAGCTTATTTTTGCTGACTTTTTAGATAAAAATCAAGCCTGAAAAATATTCTTAACAAAAATTGATCATAAAATATACTCAAATTAATATGAAACGAATTCTATTCTTACTCGCACTTGCTTTTGCATTCGCAAGCAACTGTCATGCCCAAGAAATGGGCTATGGTTTCAAAGCTGGATTAAATTTTTCTACCATCCAAGGGCCTTCCGAGCAAAATGCGGAGGGGATGGATTTAGAAAACAACAAATTCATAACAGGTTTTCATATTGGAGCAATTATCAATTTCAAATTTACAGATTTGGTAGGATTGAGAACCGAACTCATGTTTTCTCAGAAAGGAACTCGTTATGCATATAATGGTGATAGTTTTCAAAGCTTTTTTATTAGCAATCAAGACAACATACTTAAATCTACTGGCCTAAAAGAAATTTCGCTCAATGTAACCAACGCCTATATTGATATTCCTGTGATGGGATATTTTCGTGCCAGCAAATGGCTCGAAATCTCTGGTGGAGCAAGCCTTGGTTTCTTAGTTTCTTCCATTGGCGCAGGGGAAGTTCGCTATTCTGGAACTTCCGAGAATGGTTCCCCTATCGAAGATATTGTTACTAGTTTAGATTATAATTTCACCAATGACGATGGCAATTCTCGAAATCCAGACAATACCTCCACCCAAATGGTTGGCTTCGAAACTATTGAAATTCCTCGTTCTATCGGTCCCTATTTCAACCATACTTTGTACGATACAGAATTGAATGGAAATTTTTTCAACAAACTCGATATTGGTCTGGTTGGAGGTGTCAACATCTTTTTAAATCAAGGTTTATCTCTAGGACTGCGTGCCAACTATGGCTTGATTGATATTACTAACAATACCGTAAATTATTCCAATCAAAATCTTTCTTCAGATGGCAAATTGCTTTTCCAAGAAGACAATGATGTAAATTTGTCTTTACAGGCTTCTATTGGATTCTCTTTTTAAAAAAACCAACCATGCATACACCATATCCACATCTACTCGCACCCCTAGACTTAGGTTTTACGACGCTCAAAAACCGAGTAATCATGGGTTCGATGCACACAGGACTCGAAGAAGAAAAAAATGGCTTTGAAAAAATGGCTGCTTACTTCGCCGAACGAGCCAAAGGCCAAGTTGGACTAATTGTTACAGGCGGAATTGCACCCAATCGAGCAGGTTGGGTTAGTCCTTTTGCTGCAAAATTATCGACTAAATCGGAAGTCAAAAAACACCGAATCATAACGGATGCCGTCCACAAAGAAGGCGGTAAAATTGCCATGCAAATTTTGCACTCTGGTCGGTATGGCTATCATCCTTTGGCGGTTGCGCCTTCTTCCATCAAATCTCCTATTTCTCCTTTCAAACCTTGGAAATTGGGTGCTTCTGGTATCAAAAACACCATTTCGGATTATGCCAATTGTGCTAAACTCGCTCAAGAGGCGGGCTACGATGGTGTAGAAATAATGGGTTCGGAAGGCTATTTGATCAACGAATTTATAGCAACTAAAACCAATAAACGTACCGACGAATGGGGCGGTTCTTACGAAAATCGTATTCGCTTTCCTTTGGAAATTATTCGAGAGACAAGAAAAAAAGTCGGTACTGATTTTATCATTATTTTCCGTCTTTCTATGCTCGATTTGGTAGACAAAGGGAGTACTTGGGAAGAAGTCGTTATCCTCGCAAAAGAGTTGGAAAAAGCAGGCGTTACCATTATCAATACAGGTATTGGTTGGCACGAAGCTCGTGTCCCGACCATCGCAACGATGGTTCCTCGTGGCGGATTTAGTTGGGTAACCAAACGAATGATGGGCGAAGTCAATATTCCGCTCATTACAACCAACCGAATCAATACGCCCGAAGTTGCCGAAAAAATATTAGCCGACGGTCATGCAGATATGGTCAGTATGGCTCGTCCTATGTTGGCAGATGCTTTTTTTGTGCAAAAAGCAATGGAAAATAAAGCCGACGAAATCAACACTTGTATTGGTTGCAACCAAGCTTGTCTGGATCATGTTTTTGACCGAAAATTGACTTCCTGCCTCGTCAATCCTCGTGCTTGTCACGAAACCGAATTGAATAGTACACCAACTCAACATAAAAAGAAAATTGCCGTCGTAGGTGCAGGCCCGGCGGGTTTGGCTTCCTCGACAACTGCTGCCGAACGGGGACACGAAGTCCATCTCTACGAAGCGGAGGGCGAAATTGGTGGACAGTTTAATATGGCAAAGCAAGTGCCAGGCAAAGAAGAGTTTTTTGAAACACTCCGTTATTTTAATAAAATGATTGAGAAAACGGGCGTTCATCTACACCTAAACCAACGAGTAGATGTGGATTTTCTTTCTTCCAATGGTTTCGATGAAGTGATTATTGCAACGGGTGTCAATCCACGTGAAATTAAATTTCCTGGATCCGACCATCCCAAAGTTTTGTCTTATATAGATGTACTCAAACACAAAGCAGCCGTCGGAAATTCCGTCGCTATCATTGGTGCTGGAGGAATCGGTTTCGATGTTTCCGAATATTTGACACATCATGGTGAATCTACCGCACTCAATGTCAAAGCTTTTTTGAAAGAATGGGGCGTAGACGATAACTACAGCAATGGCGGCGCATTGATGCCTGCCGAGCCTGAAGCGCCTGCACGAGAAATTTATCTACTCCAACGTTCCAAAGGAAAAATTGGAGCTAGACTCGGAAAAACAACGGGTTGGATCCATCGCATGAGTTTGAAAAACAAAAAGGTCAAAATGATTGGGCAAGTGCAGTACGAAAAAGTCGATGATGAAGGTTTACATATTACCATCAATGGGAAATATGAACTCTTGCCTGTCGATAATGTTGTGATTTGTGCAGGGCAAGTTTCCTTACGAAACTTACTAGAACCGCTTCAGCAAAAAGGCATTTCTACGCACCTCATTGGTGGCGCCGACGAAGCCTCCGAACTCGATGCCAAACGAGCTATTGATCAAGGAACACGATTGGCGATGCGTTTGTAGAGGTTTATTTATCCCGTCGAAAAACAAGCCGAACAAATCGTCTTGATATATATGCCAATAAATAAACCTATCCTCTAAAGCAATCAATAATTGCTTTAGAGGATACATTTAATCCTTTTTCGCTCCTTCTTTTTTTCCTTTCTTTTTCCATTTAATTGCCCTATTTTTACGCCACATCAAAATGCCACAAAGAATATGGAATTTCAAACAACTCGAAAATTTGCTAAAGCAATGGATCGTCAAGATCCATTGCGTGCTTACCGAAATCAATTTCATTTCCCCCTACACAATGGGAAGAAATCCTTGTATTTGTGTGGCAATTCTCTTGGTTTGCAACCAAAAGGTATCAAAGCCGCTTTGAATTATGAACTCAATCACTGGAAAGAACATGGAGTAGAAGGTCATTTCTTGGGCGAAATGCCTTGGATGTATTACCATAAGTTTTTGCAAAAACAATCGGCTCAAATAGTGGGTGCAAAAGAAGAAGAGGTCGTCGTGATGAATACCCTCACCACCAATCTTCATTTGTTGATGGTTTCCTTCTATCGCCCCACTCCTACTCGCTACAAAATAATCATGGAAGGAGGCGCATTTCCTTCTGACCAATATGCAATGGAGTCGCAAGCACGATTTCATGGCTTCGACCCACTCACTTCCGTTATAGAAGTTACGCCACGACAAGAAGAAGAAACGATTAGAACAGAAGATATTATTGCTACCATTGAAGCGCATGGCGAAGAAACAGCCTTGGTGATGTTTTCGGGTGTCAACTACTATACAGGGCAATTCTATGATATGAAAAGGATCACCGAAGCAGGACATAAAGTTGGTGCACAAGTCGGTTTTGATTTGGCACATGCCGCAGGCAATGTACCCATGCAATTGCATGACTGGGAGGTCGATTTTGCCGTTTGGTGCAGTTATAAATATATGAATTCGGGGCCTGGCGGACCAAGTGGAGCTTTTGTTCACGAACGACACAGCAGCAATCCAGAATTGCCTCGATTTGCAGGTTGGTGGGGACACGACGAAAGCGAACGATTTTTGATGAAAAAAGGCTTCGTTCCTATGAAGGGTGCGGCAGCTTGGCAATTGAGTAATGTCCCTATTTTGAGTTGTGCCGCTCACAAAGTAAGTCTAGATATGTTTGCCGAAGTTGGTATGCCTGCGCTCCGCAAAAAGAGCATCCAACTAACAAATTACATGGAATTTCTTATCCAAAAGCTCAATAATAAAGGATACCAATTCAATATTATTACTCCTTCCCAAACCGCAGATAGAGGTGCTCAACTGTCTATTCTAACAAATAAAAACGGGAAAAAAACTATTTGATTTTTTGACTAAAAACGGAGTCATAAGTGACTGGCGTGAACCTAATGTTATACGAGTTGCTGCTGTTCCTATGTACAATAGTTTTGAAGACGTTTACAACTTTGTGGCTTTACTCGAACAATTTTCAATTTAACACGTAACTAATAAATATAAACTAACAAATTTATATTCATTTTTATTCTAAATCCTTTTTTTTGTGGCAACAAAAGCCAATTCCCTTATTCTAAGATTTGTTAAAAAATCAGGCTTTCAACTTCAAAAATATATGTAGACTATTGTCTAACAACAACAAACACTTATTTTTTATTGCAAATGCATTATAATCTTATAAGTAAATTAAATATACGCTATATATAGTTGTTTTTTTTTGTTTATATTTATGGCACTTATTTTGTGACATCATTTTCACATATCTACATATAATTAGAGTGCGTATTTCATACAACAAAAAACACTATAAGTTTGTACTTATATTATTAATACTCCAATTGCAAAACTTTTTCGTTAAGCTATGAAAAATTTAATAGAAATATCAAAAATTGTTACTAAAAAGAAAGTTCGGAAAATTGAAATTTTTGATGATCATTCTCTAAAACATAAAAACAGTAAATTCAACGAATTTTACGAAGCCTTAATGGCCGGAAAATTTAAGAATGATAGAGATGCTGCTTCTTTTCTCTATGGCTGTAGCCCAACCGACGACAAGTACCGTCAACTAAAATCCCGTTTCCGAAAACGATTGCTCAATACATTGTTCTTCTTAGATGTTAATTTGCCTTCTACGTCTAACTATGATCGTGCTTATTATTCATGTAACAAAGATTGGACCTTAGTAAAAATACTTTTGTATAACAAAGCAAATCATACTGCCGCTGCTCTAGCACGACAAATTTTGACTACTGCTTTGAAGTTTAAATTTGCAGATGTAATTGTCAATTGCTCCCGAATTTTACGAAAATACAGCTCGGATGTCGATGAAGAAGCCAATTATGAAATTTACGACCAACACATAAAGCAATATTCTAATGTATTAGAGGCAGAAATTAGATCGGAAGAATTGTATCAAAGAGTAGTCATGAACTACCTCAAGCCTTCTTCAAAGAATCAAAATTTAGAAGAAAAAATTGATACCTATTGCGAGGCACTTGTTGGACTTTCTGAAATATATGAATCGCCAATCGTTATCTATAATATGTACTTGGTTTGGGCATTTCGTTATGAAATGCTCCACGATTTCGAAGCAATGCTAGAAGTTTGTAACAAAGCCGAGGATTATATTGAAAAAAAATCCAACCTATTATCAAGATGATAAATTGGCTACTTTTCAGTTGAAAAAGATGTCTGCTTATCTGCATTTGAAGGATTGGAAAAATGGAAAAATTAATGCAGAAAAATGCTTGCAATCTTTTCCAAAAGGAACACCTATTTGGTTTACTTTTATGGAATATTACTTGCTCCTTTCGATTCATACCGACAATTATATCAATGCCATCGCCATTTACAATGAAGCCGCAGGTCATACGAAATTCAAGAAGATAACGGGCAATATGCGTGAAAAGTGGAGAATCTATGATATTTACATCAATTATATTATTGATAGCAAAGGAGCAGACAATCCAATATTGCTGACCCAAAAACGGAAAAACTTCCGTTTATCCCGATTCCTCAACGACCCCATTTTATATCCAAAAGATCAACGAATCTTTACCGTATTAATGGTCGTCGCGCAAATTCTTTTCTGTATCGAAAAGAAAGGATTCCATGCTATTACAGAGCGTACCGATCGTCTAAAAAGTTACGCCAATCGCCAATTGAAAAAAGAAGAGTACCACAGAGCGATTCAATTTATTCGTTTATTGCAGCAGCTCAATAAAGCAGAATTCAATCCAGATGAATTGAGCAATGTTGACAAATATTACAAGCGTTTGGAAGAAACGCCTTTTTCTTATAGAGGTCTTATTTCTGAATTGGAAATTATTCCTTATGAAAAGTTATGGAATATGATTTTGGATAGACTTCGATAGTTTTCCCAAAAATCTAATCTTTAAATAGCTTTGAAAGGAATTATTCCTTTCAAAGCTATTTTTATTTTAAAAGTATCCCTATTCTTTCTAAAATCCATCCAATTTTTTCCTAATTTTAGCCTATAATTAAAACAATTATGGAGAAAATAATTATTGCCATTGATGGCTTTTCAGCTTGCGGAAAAAGTACCTTGGCTAAGGCTCTTGCTAATAAAATAGCTTATGCTTATATCGATACTGGAGCAATGTATAGAGCCGTTACCCTTTATTTTATTCAAAACAAAATAGACTATTCGCAATCAATTGCAGTAGAGAAGGCGCTGAAAAACATCCACATACAATTCAAGAATATCAATCAACAAAATACAACTTTCCTCAATGGGCAAAACGTAGAAACGGAAATTCGCCAAATGTATGTTTCTAAAGAAGTGAGTCCTGTTGCTGCAATTTCTGCAGTGCGCCGAGCCTTGGTCGAGCTACAACAGGCAATGGGAAAAGAAAAAGGAATTGTGATGGATGGACGAGATATTGGGACAGTCGTATTTCCTGATGCAGAACTTAAATTGTTTTTGACGGCAGACAAGGAGATACGTGCCAAAAGGCGTTTCAAAGAATACCAAGCAAATAATGAAATGGTGCCTATTGAGAGTATCCAACAAAATCTTTCCGAAAGAGATCATATTGATTCGACTAGAAAAGACAGCCCGCTCAAATGTGCTTCCGATGCCGTTGTCATCGACAATTCCAACTTAAATGAAGAAGAACAACTCCATTTGGCAATTGATTTGGTACAACAGCGAACAAGAAAGCAAGTTGTCTTATAGTTTCTTTGCTAAACGGTCGTCATATTTTACGTTGAAACACAACCATAAAGAACGAGAAATACGAAAGATATAAACAAACAAAACCAGTAAAGTAAGAATCAATACCAAGAAAGATTGATTCACTGTCAATCCAAATCCAAAAATCATTATTGCTACAAAACCCAAGCAATAAAAACTCGACAAAATATACGACAAAAACATAGCTCCATAGTAAAACCCTGGCTCAGGCAAGAAGGTTTGACCACAATGCGAGCATTTGTCTTCCATTTTGAAAGCACTCGCTATTGTAAAAGACGGATATTGATTGCCCTCCATACATCGAGGGCATTTAAAATTTAAAATAGCAAAAAACTTATTTCCTTTTTTGAATATTCCCATAGTACAAAGATGCTGAATTGAAATAATATATACTCCTTTTCTAAGAATTTAATTTTCTACTAAAACTAAATACGCCTTCCATCAAAGCAAACAATTGTTCGCTTTTCTCCTCAAAAAGTAGTAATTTGCCCAAACAAAATGCTACTATTTTCATTATACTGTTATCTTTTTTACTTCAGTTTCTAACAAACAGTATAAGTTTAAATACTTCGTTATGAATAACAATACTAATCATTCTTTGGAAGATAAATTTCAAGCAAAAATTGATGCTGAAATAAAAATTGAACCAAAAGATTGGATGCCCGAAAAATATCGGAAAACGCTTATCCGTCAAATCAGTCAACACGCTCATTCTGAAATCATTGGGATGCTTCCTGAAGGTAAATGGATAACACGTGCGCCCAATTTGCGCCGTAAAGTAACCTTGCTCGCTAAAGTTCAAGACGAAGCAGGACATGGTCTTTATTTATATAGTGCTTGCGAAACCTTGGGTATTGATAGAGATACGCTCTTTGAGCAATTGCATTCGGGCAAAGCCAAATATTCGAGTATTTTCAACTATCCAACGACAACTTGGGCAGATATTGGCGCTATTGGCTGGCTCGTCGATGGTGCTGCTATTATGAATCAAGTGCCACTCTGCCGTTGTTCTTATGGCCCTTATGCCCGAGCAATGGTGCGTGTGTGTAAAGAAGAAAGTTTCCACCAACGCCAAGGTTTTGAAATACTATTGACCCTTAGTAAAGGAACAGCAGAACAAAAACGGATGCTCCAAAATGCCATCGACCGCTGGTGGTGGCCGTCTATGATGATGTTTGGTCCTCCAGACGGAGATTCGCCAAACACGCAGCAATCTATGAAATGGAAAATCAAGCGATTTACCAACGATGAGTTGCGCCAAAAATTTGTAGATGTTTGTTACGAACAAGCCAAAGTTCTAAATGTTACACTCCCCGACCCCGACATCAAATGGAATGAAGAACGAGGTCATTATGATTTTGGTGAAATTGATTGGACGGAGTTTTGGGATGTCGTCAAAGGAAATGGTCCTTGCAACCAACAACGACTCCAAACCCGCAACAAGGCTTGGGATGAAGGTGCTTGGGTAAGAGAAGCTGCTATGGCTCATGCCGAGAAAAAGCAAGCTCGAAAAAATCAACAAACGAAAGTAGCTTAATCAATGTATTGACGTGTTCAAGTATCTACGTATCTACGTTTATTGTGAACGTGAACCTAGACACTCCTAAACTTCATACATTAAGACATAACTGCCATCTAACGTGAACACGTAGATACGTGAACACTCAAAACGTCCGTAGGATAAATAATATGAATTCAAAATGGCCCCTTTGGGAAGTATTTATACGCAACAAGCAAGGCTTGAGCCACAAACACGTTGGAAGTTTACACGCTGTCGATGCAGAAATGGCGATTCAAAATGCACGGGATGTTTATACGCGTCGCAACGAAGGCATTAGTATTTGGGTGATAGAATCCAAACACGTCGTGGCATCTAGTCCCGATGAAGGAGCATCGCTCTATGATCCTGCCAATGATAAAATATATCGTCATCCTACTTTTTATGACCTTCCTGATGAGTTAAAACATATTTAGGCTACAAATTATGACAAATAATAAATTTCAATATTTACTATATCTTGCCGACAATGCCCTCATTCTGGGACATCGTCTGTCTGAATGGTGTGGCCATGGTCCCGCACTCGAACAAGATATGGCTATGACCAATATTGCCCTCGATTTGGTCGGACAAGCTCGTTCTTTGTATCAGTATGCCGCCCAAGTAGAAGGCGAAGGCAAAACAGCAGATGACCTAGCTTATCTACGAGATGCTTTCGATTTCAGAAATGCGCTCTTGGTAGAAATGCCCAATAAAGACTTTGCTTATACGGTTATTCGACAGTTTTTATTCGATGTGTTCAATTATTATAATTATAAAAATTTAACGCAAAATCCTGACGAACAATTGGCAGCTATCGCTACCAAATCCTTGAAAGAGGTAACTTACCACTTGAAATGGAGTTCGGAATGGGTCATACGACTAGGCGATGGTACAGACCTTAGCCACCAAAAGATACAAACTGCGCTCAATGATTATTGGATGTTCTCAGGAGAATTATGCAGCTCTAGTCCTATCGAAAAAGAATTGTCAGAAGAAGGTTTTTTACACTCAATCGAGTCCATCAAGCCTCTTTGGGAGCAAAAAGTAAATGATATTTTGGCGCAAGCCAACCTCCAAATCCCCGAAAACAAGTGGATGCAAAGCGGCGGCAAAGAAGGCAATCATACCGAACATCTTGGATTCCTTTTGGCAGAAATGCAATTTTTACAAAGAGCTTATCCAGGTGCAGAATGGTAGCCACAAACAAGCATCCCGAAATATGGGAACTCCTCCAAAACGTTCCTGACCCCGAAGTTCCTGTTATCAGTATTTTGGATTTGGGTATAGTGCGAGGAGTCAAAAAAGAAGCAAATCAAGTCGAAATCACCATCACACCGACCTATACAGGTTGCCCTGCGATGGATATGATTGCAGTCAATATCAAAGCTATTTTACAAGAGGCTGGTTATCAAAATATTGCTATCAAAACCGTCCTTTCTCCAGCTTGGACGACCGACTGGCTTTCCGAGTCGGGCAAAGAAAAACTCAAAGCTTACGGTATTGCTCCGCCTGTTGGCAAAAGCTCCGACAAAAGCGTTTTATTCGCAGAAGAAAGAGACATTCCTTGTCCACAATGCGATTCCACCAACACCAAAGTCATCAGTCAATTTGGTTCTACGGCTTGCAAAGCACTCTACAAATGCCAAGATTGCCTCGAACCTTTCGATTATTTTAAATGCCATTAATTTCATATTTTTGAATGACCGAATTTTGAATGACATCGCTACACGTTGACAAATTTTGAATTTTGAATATCCTAACGTTTTTCGTTCAAAAAGAGTCAATATCACGAGAGCTATTCAACCATTTAAAAAAGGTCTACGTCACATAAGCTATTCAAAATTCAAAACTGCCGAAGGCAGGACATTCAAAATTCAATCATTCAAAATTCAAAAAAAGTCAACATCTAGCAATGAAAAACATCCTCTTTAGCATAGAAAACGGCGTAGGTACGATTCGCCTCAATCGCCCAAAAGTATACAATAGTTTTACCAGAGACTTAGCCTTCGAAATGCAAAAAGCATTACAAGATTGCGCCGAAGACGACAAAGTTCGTTGTATTTATATCACAGGAGAAGGCAAAGCATTTTGTGCAGGACAAGATTTGCAAGAAGCCATTTCCGAAGGAGAGCCTGGCTTATCGACTATCCTTATGGAACATCTCAATCCTATTATTTCTCGCATACGAAGTATCAACAAACCCGTTTTGGCAGCCGTCAATGGCGTAGCTGCGGGAGCAGGTGCGAGTCTAGCATTGGCTTGTGATATTACGGTTGCGACCGAATCCGCTTCCTTTATTCAAGCATTTAGCAAAATAGGTTTAGTACCCGATAGTGGCGCCACCTTCTTTTTACCTCGTTTGGTTGGGATGCAAAAAGCCACTGCGCTGATGTTTCTAGGAGAAAAAGTATCTGCCAATGATGCCGAAAGTATGGGTATGATTTATAAAGTTTTTTCGGATGATTCCTTTGCGGAAAAAAGTATGCAATTGGCTCAAAAGCTAGCACAAATGCCAACCAAAGGATTGGCATTAACCAAACAATTGCTCAATCAATCACTCAATAACGACCTGAATGCCCAATTCAATGCCGAACATGATTTCCAAGTAAAGGCAGGCGATACAGAAGATTATCAAGAAGGAGTCAATGCCTTTTTAGAAAAAAGAAAACCAAAATTTGTAGGAAGATAAGGCATCGCTAAATTGCCTTTTTGTTGAATCGTTTCTGCCTTTGCAGATAAATATTTATTGAATTGTTTAATGAATGACCCTCGCTAATCGTAGGATTCCCTACGATTCAATGTCCGCAAAAATCAGTTTTGCAATTCTAAACCAAGAATCTTTGAAAAAAAAGCTTATTTTTATAGTAAAGAGAACAAGAAAGGAACTTGATTCGTTATGAATATAATCCTTGCGAGCATTTCAAAAATCTAAAATCATGAGTACAGCAGAACTTAAAAATCACCTTCATAAATTAACGAAAAGTTCTTTTAAGCCTCTAGGCTTAAAAGTAATACGAGATAAAGCTTCCAAGCTTTGTAAGCTATAGCTTGGAAGCTAAACAGAACGTCTCTTCAGAACCAAAAAACGCCTCTTGAAAAATACTTTTCAAGAGGCGTTTTGATTTGGAAATGGAAACTTCCTAATTTATTTCAAAACAGAAATTTTCTTAATTACTTGTAAATTTCCTTTTCGCAATTTTAGAATATACAAGCCACTTTGCAAAGCAGATAAATCCATTGTCTTGTTGGACAAATCTATCAACATCGGAAGAGATTTTCCTGCCAAGTCAAACAATTGAATGGTATAGTCTTGTATGTCAACCAAACCCGTTTCAAAAAACAAAGCACCTGATGTTGGATTTGGAGCAATTTCAAATTGTGCCGAAACATCCACAGCTTTTATTGCTGTATCTTCACAAGCTCCCACCAATGCACAACGTGAACTTTCCAATACGCCTCGCATAATATCAATTTGTCCTTGCGTAAAACTATTCATACAATCTTCTGCCGCATAGTCCATATAGTTTTCAATCATATCAGGCAAATCTCCGAAACCATCGTCGCAAGTATTCAAATTAGGATTGCAATCAAAATTAGATTGTGTCGCTGTATTTGGTGTATCAGCTACGCCATCATCTTCGCCGCAGCTATCGCCTCCTAGCAAGCCACCACCGTCGCCCCAAGCATGACGC
The DNA here is from genome assembly GCA_947561585.1 of Caprella mutica. NCBI lineage: Eukaryota > Metazoa > Arthropoda > Malacostraca > Amphipoda > Caprellidae > Caprella > Caprella mutica. Next base: position 116,668 of record CANNZV010002995.1, read on the forward strand.
AAACCTAAATAGTGTCCAACTTCGTGTGTAGCGGTACGACCTTGTGTTTCAATCGGCATTCCCAATCCTGGATCAACATCGAAAGGATTGTTTCTACCAACAATTCGATAATCCAATACGACTCCCTCCAAATCAGGACTTGGAGCAGCTACACCTTCTGGCCAGTTCGGCAAGCCATCTGGAGGATAAGCATATCCCAAAACTTGTCCCAATGTGATTCCTCCAAAACCAATAGGCTGAATCAAACAAACCCAAATATTCAAGTGTGTTTCGGTATCCCAAGCATCGCTACCACCTTGTGCAGTCACTTTAACATTATCGGGCAAAGAACCCGTCAAGTCGACATTAAATAACTCGCTGGTTTGTACTCGTTCGATACCTGCCAATTCGAATTCTATCATTGGGTCGCCGACTACATTTTCGAAAATAGGTCGAATATTTCCTGCATCTGCATTCAAGCGACGGTAATCTTCATTGAGTACTTCCATTTGAGTATTAATCAAACTATCGGCAATGTTCTCTTCGGCTTGATTCCAAACGACATGAAATACGACAGGAATAGTGTATGTCATCGAAGAATGATTATTTCGACTTTCTGCGCCCAAGCGTTTGGCTTCGGCAAAAGTACGGTCAATTGCATCTTTATAACCTGGATATTTTTGTTCCATACTTTGTACAGCCAAATCATATCCGCAGTATACTTTTTGTGCATTGGTTTTTGAACTTAGGAGAAAAAGTCCAACTAATAAAAGGCTTAGTGTAAATTTGTTCATTGTTTTAAATTTATTTTTTTAAGAGCAAAAAGCTTGTAAAAATAACATTTCCACAAGCTTTTTAAGAAAAAAACAGCGTATTTTCGCTAAATTGATTGACTTTTGCCAAAAGAACTACGTTTTCCTTCTACTACAATCACTATTTCGCCTTTTACTTTTGGTTTTTCTTTGTAAAAAGCAATCAAATTGGGCAAACTTTTCATATTAATTTCTTCATGAATTTTGGACAATTCTCGACAAACACAAGCTTTTCGTTCTGCACCACAATGTTCTTCTAGTTGTGTCAAACACTTGACGACACGGTGAGGAGATTCGTATAAAACAAAGGTAACAGGCAATTCTGCCAAATATTTCAATCTCGTTTGGCGACCTTTTTTATGCGGTAAAAAGCCTTCAAAAAAGAATTTATCGCTTGCCAATCCTGAAGCAACTATGGCTGGCACAAAAGCGGTTGCTCCCGGCAAACAAGAAACAGGTACATCCGCATGGTGGCAAGCCCGTACTAGAAAAAAACCAGGATCAGAAATGCCTGGCGTTCCTGCATCTGTTATCAATGCCATCGTTGTTCCATTGGTCAATTGATCTATCAAATTGGGTGTCGTGCCATGTTCATTATGAGCATGATGAGAGCGCAAAGGCGTTTCAATTTCATAGTGCTTCATCAGGCGTTTAGAGGTTCGGGTATCTTCAGCCAATATCAAATCCACTTCTTTGAGGATTCGGATAGAACGAAGCGTCATGTCTTCCAAATTTCCGATAGGCGTAGGTACGATGTAAAGCATAAAAAGGTTTATTTTCTTTGGTTATCCAAGAAAGCGAATAGTATATAGGTCAAAATAATAAACGAAAAAGCAGCTTCTCGCAGAAAGACCAATTCTAAAATGGCTGCAAACATTAAGGCAAACTTAAATTCATTGCCTTTCCACTGAAAGGATTTGAATTTAAAACTAAACATCCGAAATTCCGAAATCAGTAGATAACTTAAAATTAAAATAATTGGAATCAAAAAATAAGGATGGCCAACCAAATGTCCCAAAGAAAAAGAGTCATATTCATATATCAAATATAAGCCACTTGCAAACATGGTTGAAGAAGGCGTTGCCAAACCGATAAAATCATCGGTTTGTCGTTCATCTATATTGAATTTTGCTAAACGATAGCAAGAGAGTGCAGTGACCAAAAATCCGATGAAAGGCAAATAGGAAGTATTGCCTTGACTTGTGCCTCCCAAAATAGAAAACAACATGGCTCCTGGTACAACCCCAAAAGAAACCATATCTGCCAAGGAATCCAATTCTTTGCCCAAAGGAGAATGTACGTTCAAGAGACGAGCAACTAATCCATCTGCAAAATCTGCAAATCCAGCAATGAGCAAGCAATAAATAACCCAATTGGTATTGCCTCTAAACACACATACGAGTGCAAAGCAACCACACAGTAAATTGAGTAAGGTGATAATATTTGGAATATTTTTCTTCATTTTAGCAAATGTATTACTTTTTTATGCTTTATTTCTACAACAAAATTCAAAAGGGTACACAAAAGAAAAATTGTGTAAAATAAAAAAAATCGCTTAGTTTGTAATAACAACAAAACTCACTAAGCGATGAATGATAAAAATTTTATCAAAACGAATATAAAAAAAGTTTACGAAAGTTACTAGGGAAAAAGCATATTAGTGGTCACGAGTTGACTCGCTTTAATGTACTGAGTTCCTTAGTTAGTTCAATTTTGATAACTGGTAAAAGTGCCCTTCATCAAGTTGCCTTGGGCAATGGTGAGCGCAAACAGTTTGCCAGTAAAGTTAAACAATACAAGCGTTGGGTAATCAATGAAAAGGTAAGTGTAGAAGAATATTATTTACCTTATATGATTCCCTTATTGTTGACATTGGCTGCAAGTGGAGAATTGGTTTTCAGTATAGATGGCTCAGTAGTAGGAAAAGGATGTATGTGTCTGATGTTCAGCGTAATATACAAAGGAAAAGCTATACCTGTAGTATGGCGAGTATATAAAGCAAAGAAGGGCCATTTACCTCAGAAAGCACATCAAGAAGTCTTATCTGATTTAGCGGCTATTGTACCGTCGGGCTGCCGAGTGATAATAGTTGGTGATGGAGAATTTGATGGCTGTGATTGGCAAGCTGACATACTTAATTTAGGTTGGGATTATGTACTGAAAACAGGTAAAGGTCGCAAGGTGATTACCATGACAGGAGATGTGTTCAAATTGGGAAGTGTCAAAACAACTCAAGGACAAGAAATTTATTATGAGGAATTAGAATTTACAGAGCAGAAATGGCAAACGAATCTGCTCATTTGGCATGGTAAACAACACCAAGACCCTGTTTATTTATTGACCAATTTGGACTTTGCACCTGAAATCAAACGGTTTTATAAAAAACGATGGTTAATTGAGCCATTTTTCAGAGACCAAAAATCCAAAGGCTTTCATATACAGAAAAGTGGCTTAAGAGACCCCAAGCGTCTACAAAGGTTGCTTGTCGCTACTTGTTTAGCTTATTTGTTAGCAATTATGGCAGCTACAAAGGTATGTAAATCAAAGTTTTACAAGGAAGTAGCTCGAAATGATGGACAATTTCTAAGTCTTTTTCAGTTAGGATTTAGATTTATCCGATTTCTAGTGGATATTCGACAATGGAGAGCCTTCTCTTGGAAGAGAGATATTGAACCTGATAGGGTTCAATATGAATATAATCTAACTGATAAACTATTTTGTGTACCCTTTTGAACAACAAAAAGGACTTTCATACCCTCTTTATTAAACAAGCTGTCAATCATATTACTAAAAGTACTGTAATTTCAATATTTTTGCAGCGTTATAAACATAAATAAGATACTCCCGTTGCTATAAGGGAGGAGTTTTATCAAAAAAATCATAGAGTCCAAAATAATTTTAATAATGAAAAATAGATTTATTCTACCTTTTTTCTTGATTATAATAGGACATTTTTGTGTCTTTGCCCAAGTACCTATCAACGATGAGTGTGAAACTGCCATCTTGATAGATGATCCTAGTAGTTTTTGTTCAGGCTTTGGAGCATATACCAATGCTGGAGCAACACCTTCTTTGTATGGTGCGCCCTCTTGTTTTGATATTTCCAACGATATTTGGTTCACCTTTACGGCAATAGCAACCGACGTCGTTATAACCGTAAATGGAGCTTCTGCCAATTCTCCTGGAGGAACATTGATTGGTCCATCGGTCGCTTTGTATGGTGGTTTTTGTGGCGGTACTATCAATGAATTGGAATGTCAAGCAGACAACTCTGCCGACTTTGTTGACTTGTCGCAAAGTGGCATTACGGTAGGATCCAATATGCTTATTCGAGTAGAAGGCTTGGCTGATTTTATAGGAAGTTTTGAATTGTGTATTCAAAATTTTAATCCTCCTGTCGATCCTAGTTCCGATTGTCCTGATGCGGGTATTCTTTGTGATAAAACTAGTTTTACGGTGGAGCAATTAGAAGGTGCAGGAAATGACGATACGGAATTTGATGATGCCACTTGTTTCAATAATGGTGATCCTACTTTGGAAGAAGAATTCAACTCTATTTGGTTCAAGTGGACTTGCGATGAATCGGGAACGCTGACTTTTGACCTTACACCTACTCGTCCTGTGGCTGACTTGGATTTTGTCTTGTTTGAATTGCCCAATGGTTTGGATGATTGTGCCAACAAACAAATTATTCGTTGTATGGCTTCTGGATCCAATGAGGCTTCTTATCCTACGCCTTGTCATGGCCCAACAGGTCTGAGCACAATGGCAGGAGATACCAACGAAAATGCTGGTTGTGATACAGGAGATGACAATTATCTCGCCGCTGTCAATATGGTTTCTGGTACAAGTTACGCTTTAGGAATCAATAATTTTGGACCAGGAAATGAAGGTTTTACGATAGATTTTGGTGGAACGGGAACTTTCTTGGGACCACAACCGAGTTTCTCGGCGAACCCTCCAACAATCCCTTGTTTGGAGGAAGTCACCTTTACGGATGCATCCTTTTTTGCCAATGGTAGCATTGTTGGATGGTCTTGGAATTTTGGGCAAGATGCGATGCCACAAACTGCCGATGCGCCCGGCCCTCACAGTGTTACCTACAATTCTTGGGGTACTAAATTTATAACGCTTACCGTAGAATCGGATGAAGGTTGTATCGTCACAGAAGTCGTTCCTTTTGAAGTAGAAGAATGTTGTTTGCCTGCAGTCGATGATTTGGGGCATGACCTAATAAATGTTATAGATCCACTTTGTAATGGTTTTGAGACGGGAGTTATTTTCACTTTGGGTACAAACGGAAATCCTTACCTTTCGGATAATACACCCAATGCCGATACTTATTATTTGTATAGTATTGATGGAAGTCCTTATGTTGCCAATCCTTTTTTCCCTGGACTTGGCGCAGGAACTTATAGTGTACAAGTAGTCGATCGTTTGGGTTGCGAAGAAACGATAGACGTTATGATAAATGAACCGCCACCAATCGTAGTAGAAGCAGGACAAGATATAACCGTCAATTTGGGAGAAACTGCCGATTTGAATGCTTTTTATACACCTGTTAATATGGGCGATTCTATTATTTGGTCACCTGATTCTTTGCTGACTTGTGGCGACTGCCTCGATCCTACTGCCCTTGCGGCCGGAACAACTACTTATGAAATTATCGTTCAAAATGAAGCGGGTTGTTTGGATGCTGATTCTATTACGGTGTTCGTGACCGAAAATAGGCCGCTATTTATTCCCGATGCTTTTTCGCCTAATTTCGATGGCATCAATGATTTCTTCAATGTCTATACGGGTGCGGCTGTCGATATAATAGAAAGCATGGAAATATATGATCGTTGGGGAAATATGGTCTATAGAGGAACGAATATAGAACCTAATAATCCCAACATGGGCTGGAATGGGACTTTTAGGAATAAAGATATGCAAGCCGCTGTTTTTGCTTATGTGATTAATGTGCGATTTATTGATAATGTGGTGCTGCTGTATGAAGGCGATGTGACGCTGGTGCGGTAAACGAACACGCAAAAAGGGGCATCGCCCAGAAACCATTTCTAGCCCAAAGGGCATAGAAATATATATAAGGGGTAGCACCCCGACACCAATAGACCTATCATAGAGTTCAAAATGATATTGTTTTCAAAATGAACACCAATATTTAGATAAAAAAAACATTTGCATCCATTATTATGTGGGTTGGTGTCGGTGCGCTGCACCTTATTTATACATGAAGTATTCTTGTTAAAAATGGTTTCGGGGCGATGCCCCTTTGATAAAAGAGTTAAGAATAAGTAATGGATGAATAATAAGTTCCCGATTTGGGAATAGAAGTTTTGTTGCTAATCGAAGCATTTTTTGAGGGGATAGCCTAGTAGCTATCGCTAAAAACCCGCTTGCCGTCGGGCAGGAAATAACGAAGAGTAGCGACAAAAGAGCATAAACGAAATCAGCAAGTTATTGTTTAGCCGTTACTAAATATGTAATTTCAAAACATTGTCAAATTAAGCGTTTAATCAATACCGTAACAAGCTTCAAAATATTTATGCATTTAAACAAAAACATATCCTTCGGTCTTATTTTTGTATTATTACTTTTGAGTATATTTACAGCTTGTGAAAATGACTTGGAACAAGTCAGTGAATTGAATCCACAGGAATTTGTAAACAAAGAAGTGACGAAAGATGTAGAACTCATTTATAGTGATTCTGCAATCATTCGAACGATTATTCGTGCCGAAGAAATGGTCTATCATGCAGACAAGACCAATCCTAGACAAGAATTTACGAAAGGCATCAAAGTAGAATTTTTTAATGAACGCCAACAAGTGAATAGTACTTTGACTGCCAACTACGCGATACGACACGAAAAAACAAAAGAGATAATCGTGCAAGATGATGTCGTTTGGAAAAGTGCCAAACCTGAAACACTTCTAACAGAGGAATTGATTTGGGATGAGCAAAATGCTAAAGTGACTTCGCAACGTTTTGTAAAAATCACTACGCCTGAAGATGTTTTTTATGGCTATGGATTGGAAGCCAATGAAGATTTTTCTTGGTGGAAAATCAAAGTGCCTCAAGGAGAAATGGCAGTCGATAATTTATAAATAATTAATGCTAACAACCTATCTCATTATATTGTTCTTTTTGGTTCTTTCTGCGCTCTTTTCGGGAACAGAAATTGCTTACGTTTCGGCTAGTAAGTTGTGGATTGAATTGAAACGAAATCGCCCTTCGATGCGAGGTCGGATTCTCTCCTCTTTTTATGACAAACCAGGAGACTTTTTGAGCACCATGCTTGTTGGCAACAATATCGCATTGGTTGTTTTTACTTCTTTGGTTTCTAAAAAAATATTGGAACCTTATTTTATTGAGAGCTTAGGACTGGGAAATGAATTGTTGGTCTTGTTGGTCAATACGATTATAATTACGCTCATTGTTTTATTTTTTGGTGAGTTTTTGCCCAAAACTTTTTTCCGATTATTTGCCAACGAATTAATTTATTTCTTTGCTGTTCCACTTCGGGTATTACAATATATTCTCTATGTGCCTGCGAAGCTCATGACCAAGTCTACTCATTTTATATTAAAAACAATATTCAAAATTCCAATTGAAGACGAAAATTCGGTGATTACTCGATTGGATTTGGAGAATTTTATAAAAACAAGCGATTCGGAAGAAGACATCGATACCGAATTGTTTGAAAAAGCTCTGAATCTCAGAAACCTTCGAGTATCGGAATGTATGATTCCTCGGAAAGAAATCGAGCATTTGGATGTCAGTTCAACTATTGATGATCTTTTACAATTGTTTAAAAGTACGCAGCTTTCGAGGCTCTTGATTATTGATGAAGATATAGACGAAATACTTGGCTATGTACATCACCAACAATTATTATTAGAACCCAAGTCGGTTAAAAAAATTGTACTAGAAATTCCTTTTGTACCAGAAGCCATGCAAGTTCGAGATTTGCTCAATCGTTTTATAAAAGACCAAATTAATATTGCTTGTGTGGTCGATGAATATGGCGGTACGGCAGGAATCATTACGATGGAAGATATATTGGAAGAAATCTTCGGTGAAATCGAAGATGAACACGACCAAGAAGAATATATTGAAACCCAAATTTCGGATAGCGAATATGTTTTCTCTGGGCGTTTGGAAATAGATATGTTGAATGATAAATACGAACATCTCGAATTTCCCGAAGGGGAATACCACACCTTGTCAGGTTATATCGTTATGACTACAGAGACAATACCCAAGCAAGGCGACGAAATTATTTTGGGTGGATATAAGTTCATCCTTGAATTAGTGAGTGAAACTAAAATTGAAACGATTCGAGTCATCAAGTTACCTATAGATAATGAGGACGTGGCTAAGTAATACTTTTTATTCTTTTCCGATTCAGTTGTTGATTCTTCATTTGAGAAGCAATCACCTGTTATTGCTGATTTGGTTTCTATTGACACTTATGATTACAGGAAATTTTGCCACCAAATTTGGAGCAAAATTTCTCTTTTTAGACCCTGAATATTTGGGGCAAGTCAATTTTTGGAGCTTTCTCATTTTGGGACTTACTTTCGGGGCTTTTTTTATGACTTGGAATTTGACCACTTATTTATTAAGTGCTCATTTTTTTCCTTTCTTAGCCAGTTTGTCTCGCCCCTTTACCAAATTCTGCCTCAACAATTCGCTTATTCCTATTGCTTTCCTTTTCATGTATTTTGCCTACGTTATCGACTTCCAAGCTTATTATCAATATTGGGATACTTCAACTATATTGTTCAACTGTTTTGCTTTCCTTTTAGGTTTATTTATCACTATACTTTTGGTGGCAACCTATTTGACTTTTACCAATAAAGATATTTTGAATTATGCCAAGCAACAAAAAAATAAAGCACCGCATCTTGTTTCTTTTTTGATGCCTGGTAGAAGAAGCCCAAACTTGGAAGAATTAAAAACAGACGAAAACAATTGGAAGGTAAAAACCTATGTTTCCGAAACACTCCGTCCTCGTTTGGTTCGTAGTGTGGCACACTACGAATCTAGTTTATTGGCAAATGTTTTCAAGCAAAACCACTTCAACGCCCTTATTTTACAATTGGCTGGTTTGCTTATTTTATTGACTTTTGGCTACTTTATAGACAATCCTTATTGTCGTATTCCTGCGGGTTCGAGTGTCTTTATTTTGTCGAGTATTTTGGTGTCTATTAGTGGCGCTGTCACCTATTGGTTTGATGAATGGCGAGTTGTCGTTTTGGTTATCATTTTGTTGTGTATCAATACGCTGACGAGCTACGATATGTTTAGCCACAAAAATAAAGCGTATGGATTGAATTATGAAGATGGTCAAGCTTTGTACAACTATGCCGAATTGTATGCTTCGTGCCAAGCAGGTGCAGAGGAAGACAAAGAGAATATCATCAAAATTTTAGATAAGTGGCGAAGTAAATTTGGAAAAGAAAAGCCCAAAATGGCCGTTGTTTGTGTCAGTGGCGGAGGTATGAAAGCCTCTGTATGGGCGATGCAAGTTTTGCAAGAAGCCGATAAGTTTTTAAATGGCAATTTATTGAAAAACACCATGGTTTGTTCGGGTGCTTCTGGTGGAATGATAGGAACGGCTTATTTGAGAGAGTTGTATTTGCGCAAACAACAGCATGCCGCAGTCAACATTTATGATAAAAAACATTTAGACGATATTTCTAAAGATATATTAAATTCGCTCACCTTTACTATTGTATCCAATGATCTCTTTTTGCCTTGGGCAACTTTCGAAGTCGATGGTCAAACGTATAGAAAAGATAGAGGGTATATTTTTGAGAAACAACTCAATGAAAATACCCATCATTTTTTAGATAAAAAATTGATAGATTACCAAGAAGCCGAAAGGGAAGCACTCATCCCGCTCATGTATCTTACGCCTTCAATTGTCAATGATGGTCGTCGCTTGATTATCTCTTCGCAGGGAGCTTCTTTTATGACCGTGCCGCCTATTGGTATGGAACAACCCGACGATGTGTTGGTCGATGCTGTCGATTTCAGACGGCTTTTTAGTCATCAGGATGCAGACAACTTGCGTATGACTACCGCACTGCGTATGAATGCGACTTATCCTTATATTTTGCCCAATGTTTATCTACCTAGCGAACCTCCTATAGAAGTGATGGATGCTGGTTTTAGGGATAATTTGGGTGTAAAATCGGCTACTCGATTTATCCATGTCTTTAAAGACTGGATTAAAGAAAATACAAGCGGTGTGGGTGATGTTGCAGATTGTAGGTCAAGACCGAATCAAAGACCTCGAAGCTATGGAAGAACCGCAAGGATTAATCGAATCCTTGTTGAATCCTTTGGGGATTGTCGGACAAATATTGAGTTTGCAAGAATACGAAAACGATACCAATCTCGGTATGCTCTTTGACCTTTTGGGAAAAGACAAATTTGATATTATCCGATTTACGTATGAACCAAGTAAAGAAAACGAGGAAGCTTCTATGACCTTCCACCTTACCAAACGGAGCGAGATATTATGCAAGCCATCTACTTACCAGAAAATCAAGAGAATTTGATTCGCTTGAAGAATGTGATTGAGTCTGTTTATCCTGAATAATTAAAAAAACAAGGTAAGAACTGTCCTAAAATATAGAAAGTCGTGATTATACATCACGACTCACTACAACAAATTATAATCCCATGAACATATCCAAATCTGTGGACTGCTGCTGCAGTCGAGCTACCTTTCTGTAGCTAGGGTCATTTTGCATGACTTGAGAACTTTCTCCGCTTTTCAATTTCCTCTTTATATCTTTTGTCTGAGACCTTAAAAATAGTAAGGTGTCCCGATTTTCGGGACGACTTACTACCAACAAATTATAATCCCATGAACATATCCAAATTTGTGGGCTGCCGTTGCAACCGAGCTACCTTCCTGTAACTATGTCCATTTCTAAATGGATTGAGAACTTTCTCCGCTTTTTCAATTTCCTCTTTATATCTTTTGTCTGAGACCTTAAAAATAGTAAGGTGTCCCGAGTTTCGGGACGACTTACTACCAACAAATTATAATCCCATGAACATATCCAAATTTGTGGGCTGCCGTTGCAACCGAGCTACCTTCCTGTAACTATGTCCATTTCTAAATGGATTGAGAACTTTCTCCGCTTTTTCAATTTCCTCTTTATATCTTTTGTCTGAGACCTTAAAAATAGTAAGGTGTCCCGATTTCGGGACGACTTACTACCAACAAATTATAATCCCATGAACATATCCAAATTTGTGGGCTGCCGTTGCAACCGAGCTACCTTCCTGTAACTATGTCCATTTCTAAATGGATTGAGAACTTTCTCCGCTTTTCAATTTCCTCTTTATATCTTTTGTCTGAGACCTTAAAAATAGTAAGGTGTCCCGATTTTCGGGACGACTTACTACCAACAAATTATAATCCCATGAACATATCCAAATTTGTGGGCTGCCGTTGCAACCGAGCTACCTTCCTGTAACTATGTCCATTTCTAAATGGATTGAGAACTTTCTCCGCTTTTCAATTTTCCTCTTTATATCTTTTGTCTGAGACCTTAAAAATAGTAAGGTGTCCCGATTTTTTCGGGACGACTTACTACCAACAAATTATAATCCCATGAACATATCCAAATTTGTGGGCTGCCGTTGCAACCGAGCTACCTTCCTGTAGCTATGTCCATTTCTAAATGGATTGAGATTCTATCTCCTCTTTAATTCTTAATCCTCTGACTTTTATTAAATAAAAGTTCTTATATTGACAACTGAGATTTCTAAAAGAATAGTAAGGTGTCCCGATTTTTTCGGGACGACTTACTACCAACAAATTATAATCCCATGAACATATCCAAAATTAAATTCTTCGTTTTATTTGTGTGTGACTCTATTGTCTCACTTTTCATACTACAATAATCAATATAAATACTAGGTTTAACCAATACAAAAAAACAATGTTTGTGTGATTTTTTAATCAAAAAAAGCGCATTCAAAAAAGACATAAATCTTTATGAATCAAACTTTTACCTAAATAAAATTCAATAAAATTGTGAAAAATAATTTATTTTTTTTTCGAAAAAAATCAATGAAAAATAGGTCGAAAACTGTGATTTTTTTTCGAAAAAAGTTGATTTCCCATAAATACTTGATGAAAAAATTACTGTCACTTATATTATTTTTAATACTTTTTCTCCATTTTTTCAATGGAAATGCTCAATCTATTGGTTTTGAAATGCCTTCTGGCCGTAATAAGATTGAGATACCTTTTGAATATCTCAACAACTTTATTCTTGTAAAAGTCAATTTTAACCAAACGCTCCCACTTCGTTTTTATTTTTGATACTGGAGCAGAGCATACTATATTGACTAAGAAAGAAATTACAGACCTCTTGTCTATTCCTTATGGGCGCTCATTTAAGGTTATGGGTTCAGACCTACAGAAAACCTTAGTTGCTCACCTAGTAAGTGGAATTAATCTCAAAGTAGGCCGTGCAGAAGCTCCCCAACAAGATATATTAGTATTGGGCGAAGATTATTTTAGATTTGAAAATATACTGGAACCGAAGTACATGGAATATTAGGAGCAGATTTGTTTAGACGATTTGTTATCAAAATAAATTATCAAAGACGAGTTATTAGTTTGTACAATCCCAAATACTTTGAAAAGCCATCCAATAAGTTCAAAGAACTTGATTTATTAATTCACAAAGGCAAACCTTATATCGAAAGCAATCTACAATTGAACCATATAGATAGTCTTCGGTGCAAACTATTGATTGATACAGGAGCAGGGTTAACGCTTTTGCTCAACACTTTTTCCAATCCGAAGATGACTTTGCCTGAAACTGTGATTGAGAGTAATATCGGAGCAGGTTTAGGAGGTTTTATAGAAGGCTATACAGGTCGAATTCACAGTCTCGATTTTGCGGGTTCTCCCCTAAATAATTTGATTACAAGTTTTCAAGAAAATACCCCTATTGCGATTAATCCCGATTCTACTCTATTTAGAAATGGTATTATTGGAAACGAAATACTGAATCGTTTTACGATGATTATCAATTATCCTCGAAAAAAACTATATCTAAAACCCAATCGAAATTTTAAACAAAAGTTTAGTTACGACAAAAGTGGTTTGACCCTTATCAGTGCTGGCCCCTATAATAATACATTAGTTGTACAAGATGTCCTCGAGAATTCTCCTGCTTCGGAAGCAGGAATTATCAGAGGCGATATCATACAAAAAATCAATGGTGTACCTACTATTATATATAGCTTAAACAAAAACCATCAATATTTTTGCGTTCCAAATCTGGCAAAAAAAATTACCTTGAAACTAAAAAGACTTGGCTTTCCTATAAAACGGGAATTGGTGTTGAGGGATTTGATATAAAAACAAACAAAAAAGTTTGCAAAAAAACCTTTAAAACTGTACCTTTGCTGGCCGAAAAACTCGTTTTTGTTGTCCAAGAGACAATTTTAATGGTTTATTCTGTTTAATTTTATTTTATAATATGCTTCTTAAAATGGATTTTAAGAAGTCAAAATCAAAAAGCATGTTCGCAATCGTAACCATAGCTGGTCAACAATTTAAAGTTGAGGAAGGGCAAGAACTCTTCGTCCACCAGCTAGAAGCCAATGAAGGCGACAGCGTTTCTTTTGATCAAGTTCACTTGATAGATAGAGAAGGAGCTGTTACTCTAGGCAAGCCGAATGTAAGTTCAGCCAATGTAAGTGCTACCGTTTTGGGACACCAAAAAGGAGACAAAGTTATTGTATTCAAAAAGAAACGTCGTAAAGGATACCGTGTTAAGAATGGTCATCGTCAACGTTTTACCAAAATCAAGGTTGATACAATAGTTGGATAATTAAAGAAAAAATATTAATTTTAGAAATCGTTTCCTACTAAAGTAAGAAACTCAAAATAAAAATTGTCATGGCACATAAAAAAGCAGCCTCGAGTTCAGATAATGGACGGGATAGTAATAGTAATAGACTAGGCGTAAAATTGTTCGGTGGTCAATCTGCTCGTGCAGGAAATATTATCATTCGTCAGAGAGGTACAAAGTATCATGCTGGTGAATTTGTTTATATGGGCAAAGATCACACTCTTCATGCAAAAGTGGACGGTAAAATCGTTTTCAACAAACGTCGTATGGGTCGAACTTTTGTAAGTGTTGAACCATTTGATTTGGAATTGGCTACTCGTATAAAACCTGCTAAGGTTAAAAAAGCTGCAGCACCTGTAGTAGAAGCTCCGGCTCCTGTGGTACAAGCAACGGCACCTCCTGTAGTAGAAACTCCAGCTGAACCTCAAGCAATTGCAGCAACTCCTCCTCCAGCAGCCAAAAAAGCAGCGGAGAAAATCACTCTTCCTTCTGGTAAGAAAATCAAAAAAGATGATCTAACTTCGATTGAAGGTATTGGTCCAAAAATTGCTGAATTATTAAATAATGCAGGTATCGTTACTTGGGCTGACTTGGCTATTGCTGATCTTTCTAAATTAAAAGAAATTCTAGCAGCAGCAGGTCCACGTTACCAAATGCATAACCCAACTTCTTGGCAAACAATCTGCAATGGCTGTTGCTGGCGATTGGACTGAATTAGAAGAATATCAAGACTATTTAGAAGGAGGAGTTGATCCTGCTACTAAATAATTATACGTGATATAAAATAGTTTTAGTTTTCATAGCTTTATATTTTTTTGTTGAGCCATCCCATCTAGGGATGGCCCTTCTTGTTTTAGCCTAAAACCAAAAGAGGAGTCCTTCCGAATATTCGAAAGGACTCCTCTTTTGTATAATGGAAAACAGATTTTCCATTCTTTTCCTATTTAGTAAAGATTATTCTACGGAATTTCGTACAGAAAGCTTGGCGGCGGAGCCGCCAAGCCCACTATTTCGGCGGGTCGCATCGCTTGTGCTAGCAACAGTATAGCTAGCCACCCGCCTCCTTTTTAAATTCTTTCAGAATACTAATTATTTCCTCACTATTGGAAAAGCATAATGTGATTGGTTCTTTATTATATTTATATAATAAACTCCAGAGGGCACATCCAAGTCAAATGCAAGTATATATTCATTTGGACGAATTTCTTTTACTTCTACTTTCGAACGAATATTTCTGCTTAAGACATCTATTATTTCAAATCTTTCGACTGAAAAAGGGGCACTGCTTTTCAAATTGACATGAACGGTGTTTTCAAAAGGATTGGGATAAATAGTGGCTTCTAATCCATTTTCTTCTGCCTCTTGAACGGAAGTTATGGGTTCTTCATTATTTATTAGAACACAATCTATTTCTGTATTTGGTAAACAAGACTCTGCTATCGTTCGTTGGCTCTTTTTAGAGTTGGTCGAAATAGCTCGAACAGCAAACCAATACCGTTCTGATTCTTCTAAATTGCCTAATAAAACAAAATTTGTTTCTGCTGTTATACCTATAGACTCCATCTCGCCGCATTCCAAAAGAAATACTTCGTAAGTCGCCTCATAAGGAACGGCTTCCCAAGCTAGTTCGATGCGGTTTTTACAAGGTGATTCTACTACGAAATTCCTTGGAATAGATAGAATACTGAAATCTTCTGTATTCATATCAGATGAAGAACCATTCGTCTTACTAATTCGCACTTTTCCTGTTTCAAGCATAAGTTCTGGCACATCCCACCAATAATTTCTTTTGGTTGCATCAATATTTTCTGCTATCAAATCCCATGTTAGTCCACTATCTTTTGAATATTCTAACACAAACGAATCTTGATTGTTATCAGGTGCATACCACTGAATAAGTTCTTTCTTACTCGGAACAAATTTTTCTTTCCCAAAAGGATAAGTCAATTCAACATCATCAAAAATGAAATCATAGGTAACAAAAAATTCTTGTGCGCCCATTGGTATTTGAAATCCTCGAATTTCAACATTATAAATCCCTGCATCGGGATTATCAAAGGTAACTTGCTCTATATTATTTAAATGATCAAATCCTCTACTAGGTTCTTCCATGACTTCATCAGGAGAAGGATTCAAGACCCAAGGACGATAACTAATATTATTCGGTGCAATTACTTTCAAATCCAAATCATTGACTAATACTTGTTCTGTAACTACCTCTGCTTCTCTATCATGCCAATAAAGCATTACTTTTACTTGAGCGACTCCTTCAGGTATTTCTATTGGAAAACTATTGTATTCAGCATGATGCAATGTCCCCGTAACATACTGCCTTTTCGCAAGTACATCTACGGCTCTTTTCGCATTAAGAAACCCAAATCCATAAGTATAGTCGGGTCCTTTGTTGCCCAAATCGTCTGCCGTATTACAAGTAATTGCCTTTATTAATGCGCCCGAAGGATTTTCTCCTTTATTCTGTTCTCGATAATATTGATATAATAAAGCAATATTGCCCGCTACTGAAGGTGTAGCCATACTTGTACCACTGATTTCAAAATAATTAAAATCTCGTCCTATAGATTCTACATTTACACCTGCTCCACATATTTCTGGTTTTAATCGACCATCTGCAACAGGACCTCTACTAGAAAGATTGGCTATTTCTCGGTTTTCATCTACTGCTCCTACTGTCAATACATTTTTGGCCGCTCCATAATAACGCAATACCGTTTTATACCCTTGCGGATAATTATTGCAAATATCATTTCCGCTATTTCCTGCTGCAAAAAGATGAATTAAGTCTTCATTTTCTCGCAATTGTTTGTCTAAATTGATACTTGAATAATTATAACTACCATTGGAATCACAATCTGGGCCCAGCCCATAGGAATTATTGGTAATGACCATTCCATATTCATCTATATAGTCCGATGTATTATATATAATATTGGTCGTTTTCTGGATAACTAAACTTGCTTCGGGAGCCATTCCTTTTCCTAATGGATTGAGATTTCCTGCTCCTGCAATAGTCCCTGATACATGGTCGCCATGCGAACCATAAGAACTATAGGTTCCATCTGCCTCATTGATTACTCGACAGTTCAAATCTATATGTTCGCCGAGTTGCCCACCATCTCCTACTCCAATCACTACCGATTCTCCTGTCAAGTCATATCCTCCTATTGCTGTAGACTGCAATACATTGGTGCTTTGAACAATCGTATTTTGATGATTCAAGCGTTGTACCTCTGGCTCTACTTCTTCAATCCAACGAATGTTTGGATGTTGA
This sequence comes from Caprella mutica, assembly GCA_947561585.1. Classification (NCBI taxonomy): domain Eukaryota; kingdom Metazoa; phylum Arthropoda; class Malacostraca; order Amphipoda; family Caprellidae; genus Caprella; species Caprella mutica. Next base: position 133,652 of record CANNZV010002995.1, read on the forward strand.
ACCAATTCATTTATTTGGTCTGCAAAAATGCGGATGGTTCTAATTGTTCCTTCTTTGTTTAGTTGATTTATAGGATCTGCTTTATAAGCAATATAAAACTCCAACCATTCTTCTTTTGAAAAAGGCGTATTGAATACTAATGCTATATCTACTTTTCCTGATTCATGTCGAGCCCAGGAAGAGAAAGATTGATCTTGTATTTTTTTGGAAAGTTTATCCAATGGATTGGGTACTTCGATTGCTCGAATACCAAGACCTAGTAGGTCTTGCGTATCTAAATGTGCCGGAATAGATCCTAAATAGCTCGTTTCTCCTTTATAAGCTAGGAGTTGAATTCCTTTTCTGGCAATTGCAGCATATTTTTCTGCGTTTGGTATCGTTTCAAATTTTAGTACTATATAATATTGATCGCCATGATTTGTTTTCAACAAATCAAGAGAAGACAATGATACATATTCTTGGTTTAATTGAATTTCCTGAGCAAACGGTTTATTAATAAAAAGCATTAATAAAACTAATACCCCCAATAATCGGGTTCTGATATCAAACATATTTTAGATAATTTTTACAAATCAGCGCAATCAAACAGGCATCTCCTTTAGCAATAAGAATTACCTATTCTTATTACTTACCATTGATATTAATCTATTATCAGAAGTAACCGGAGATTTTAATCAAATAGGTATAAACCTATTTTTATTAAGTAAGGACCGAAAAATAAGTCCGACATTTAGAAATAGTTAGTTTGTTCTAATACAAGGCAAAAAACGTAGGCATAGCTGGCTATATCGAGCCTGCCTGCCGCAGGCAGGGCTTTTTAACGCAGTAGTAGAGCAAAATAACATAAGCTAAATGCGGTAGTTATTATTTGATCGTTACTAAGTGGGGGAATTCAAATTTTTACACATTGAACTTTTAACACAGCGAAATAAAATACAAGGAGGAAATATTTTATGAACTTAATCGCTATTGATGTATAACAAATAACAGCCCAAAAAAGCGGACTTTCAATTGACGAGTTGAGTATTTGTGACACTTATACCAAAACAAATAGATAAAAACCTAAAAGCAACACAACTTAACAAATAACGTACGTGACAAGCAATGAAAGGGTTAAAAAAGAAAATGGAAAGATAAAAAGTGATATTTAGGCAAAAAAGTCGAGTTTGTTGGCCTTCGTTTTACATTGTTAAAAGAGAGATTTATTTCTAAAGTTGCAGCTTCTTTTATTGTTCTACAATTAGCCTTACTCGAATGGGTTTTGATAATGAGGATTACTATAAAAAGTAGTATCGGAAAGCGTTTTGAGGAAAGCAAGCAACTCTCCTTTCTTTTTCTCGGAGAGTTCGAGTGGCTTTATCAAGGGATCTACATTGAGGAAATTGTGCCCGCCTGAGTTGTAATGATCAATGACTTCTTGCAAGGTTTGGAAACGCCCGTCGTGCATATATGGTGCAGAAAATTCTATATTGCGAAGCGATGGCGCACGAAATTTACCCTTATCAAAAGAAGTGCCCGTAAAGCCGCCCAACCCTAAGTCGATAAATTCGGAGAAATCTCCAACAGAATCCAAGCCATTATTGAAATAATCGTTGCTTGTAAAGAGTGGATCGTTGTGGCAATGCCCGCACTCTGCTTCTCCATAAGTATTGTCGTCATCAAAATACAAAGCCCAACCATTGAGTTCGTCATCTTCGAAGAAAGTAGCTGGATCGTTCTGATATTTGATTTTATCGAATTTGGAATTGCCACTGATAAGCGTACGCTCGTATTGTGCAATGGCTTTTGCTGCCAATTCTTTTGTTATTTCATTGGAATTTTCGATTCCAAATGCTTTTCTAAACCATTCTTTGTAAAAAGAACTTTGTTGTAACTTTAGTGCTACATTGCCCCAATCATCGTGCAACTCGATTGGGTCTTCTACGGGCAACAAGGCTTGCGATTCTAGGCTTGCCACTCTCCCATCCCAAAACAATCCTTTATTGAAATATCCAACATTGAGTAAACTCATGGAACTCCTAGTACCTGCGATGCCATCGACTCCTGTACTCACGGCAAGATTGTCTGTAAAATTGCCTCTAGGATGGTGACAAGAAGCACAAGACATGGTACTGTCTACGGATAAAATCGGGTCAAAAAATAAAAAGTGTCCCAATTCGACTCCATCTTTTGTGAGTGGATTATCTGCAGGAATTTCCATCGCTGGAAATCCTATTGGTATTTGTAAATTATAGTCTGTTGGATTGTAAACAATAGCTGTCAAATCCTCTCCTGCCGATGAATTGGTCGTTCCCATACTCGTATCATCATCATCTCTGCACGAAATTACGGTAAGAGTAAGAATAATAAAAAGGATAGAATAGGAACGTTTCATTTGTTTGGTATGCCGTTTAGTGAACAGATGAGGGTTTATTTTTCTTTGTGTAAAATCTTAAATCACTGGTTTTCCTTTAGGGCAAACCTGCCCGAGGTAGAATGGCTCACCTGTTAACTTTTTAGTAAAAAAAATTTTATTCCATTTCAAAAGCAGTCGAGAAATTATCCATTAAATAATTCATCAAAGTAACTTCGCTGTGAACGGAACTATTGTTTTCTATATCTAAAAAGTCGGAAGAAGACGGTGCTAGTATTTTTTTCAAATCCAATTCTAAAGAAAGTGATTTGGAATTATTTTCTGTGATTTCAATACTTTCTTCAAAAGAAACCGTTCGATAATGTTCATCGGAACCAATATGATAAACGATGCCCAAGTCAAAACTACCGTCTTGTGCGACATCTACTTTTCCTTCTATTTTGGTAAAAATATAGCTTTCCCAAGCCGACCAATAATCCGCTGTTTCTCCTAGCGGATGCGATGTAGAATAATCGCTAGGTTTGGTATTGTTCAAATCGCTAGCGACTCCTATTCCAAAGCTTATTCCGGTGTAATTGCCCACAGGTATTGATGGAATATTAATTGTCAATCCTTCTTCAGCAGCAGCGGCAGAAGTATTAATATTGGTAAAATCAACTGCTTCTACTTCAGCTATTTCTATAGTTTCCCCATTTTCGTCTTCTAAAACGATATTGGAAATATAAAATTTGAGCCGAGTAAAAAATAAAGGTATATCATTTTCGTAGGTATTGGTTTCGCCCATCACCAATGGTGCATCGTCATAAGTAGCTTTAAATTGGATATTGATATCCGAGGTAGGCGAAATAGGCCCTTCATTGTCTTCGCAAGAACTCGCTAAAAAAAGAACGAAAAAACAGCTTAAAAAGAAAAATCGTTTCATAATTCAAAATTTGATATAAATTCTTAGCAAAGATAAACTTATCTTAGCTATCATAACGATATAAACTCTTTTTTTGTATAAAGGTTGACTCAAGTTTTGAGTATAAATAGTCGAAATGCCGTAAAGTATACCTTTTATTACTTGAAATAAACGATTTTACAAAACGAAGTCTATTCTAAGTTTGGAAAGCATCTAAATGTATCGGTTGGCACTTACATTTTACAGTATGTAAAAAATGGTTTGGTACAATTCGGAGCAAATTGTCCAACAGCGGTAGAGAAAAAACCCTATTCTAGCGTAATCGCATCTTGGAAATTGTCGGCTATAAAACTCATAATAACTTTATCTTCATAGATTAAATTATTACTTTCTATATCCAAATATTCCGAAGCATTTCGAATAAATAATTTTTTAAGGTCAATATCTAATTTCAATTCCGCATCCATTTCTTCGGTCAAAGCAATAGGCTGATTCAAGCTCACTTCCCGATATAGCTCGTCAGAGGCAATTTCGTAGACCAAGCTATGGTTGAAATTTCCATCATTGTCCAAATCTGCTGTTCCTTCAATTTTGGAGAAAATATAGCTTTCCCAAATAGGTCGATGATTTTCTTCGCTATTGAGTGGATGCGTATCTCCATAATCATTGGGTTCTGTCCGATTCAAATCAGCTATGACACCAATTCCTATACGTATTCCACTATAATTTTCAACAGGTATATTCTGAAATTTTAGAGCTAAGCCTTCGAGTGCGGATAAAGAATCCTGATTGGATTGGGAAAAATCGAGGAGTTGGACTTCGGACATTATTGTCCCATTTCCATCATCTTGAGTTAATGTTAAATAAGAGATAAAGAACTGAAATTTAGAAAAAGTTACCTTAAAGTCTTCTTCGTAAGGGTAAATCTTGTCCATGACAAGTGGCTCTCCGTCAAAACTAGAAGTAAACTGAATACTTACGCCTGTTGTCGTTCTGATTCCTCCTCCAGTATCGTCTTCACAAGCAGAAATGCAAAGAAGAGACAATGCAATGATTAGTGTAGTTAAAATTCTCATGAACAATCGTCAATTTCTAACATAAAACCTTAATTTTACCCAGGTTTTAGTAAATCAAATAATAATTTGATTAGAAAGAATAAATACTTATTCTTCTAATTCAAAAAGGTTGACGGTATTTTGTTTGATGTTATTTTTTATCTGTTCATCTGAATCTACAGCAAATTTGATGCCTTTAAACCATTCTATATAGTTAATACGTAAGTTTATTGTGACATCAACTCCTCGACTGACTTCTACGGGTGTTGTGAAGGCTAGCCCGACCGATTCCAAGGTGTTGATTTCCAGGCTTATAGCCTCTAAATCTTCCAATGTGTCTTTTTTCAAATTTATTTTGTTAAAAATAAAGCCTTCTGAGTCATTTATATATAATGAATCCTCGCCTGTGCGGGCCAAAACATGGTTGGAAGGTAAATTTTCGTACAAAACACGATTGAGTGGATTATCTATTCCTAGCAAAAAAGAGATAGAATCGAAGGCCATTATTCCTTCAAAAGAGCCTATATCGTATAGATTTTGAGTTCTTTTGACCAAAACAATATTGTCTTCGATAGTTGGTTCTATCAAATTACCATTGTCATCAATCGCTTGTATATTTAGTGTATCGGTCACTCCAAATGCCTGACCTGAAGGCGAATGCAACTTTAGGTCGGAAATATAAAACCGAATGTCATTGACTTGGAAAAAATGGCTGGAATCGGACTCGACTGTATGAAAATCCTGAAAATCGAAACTCACATCGCTTCCTTTTTCGAGTCTATGCTTGACAAATAAATTGATTTTGGGATATTCGCAGCAGCAACTTTCTGCCTCGTCTTCGCAACAACTTTCGTCTGCCATTACTTCATAATTGCTTGCATTTACATCCAAGCATCCTTCTTCTGGTTGCGCACAAGAAAATGAATAAAAGACGAGGAAAATAAGGCTATAACGAAATAATGGCATAAGGATTAGGCTTGTTTTTTATGCGTAATGCTTTAACGAGTATCAAATAAAACTGCAGCAATATAGTAAACGGTACACTCTATATTTTTGTACCAAATCATAATTTACATACTAACCTATACTCCAAATTTAAGTTGAAAAGTGTACTGTTTACTCTTAACTATTTCTCTGCTCGCTTTTCCTTTTCGTATTCCTTGAGAGAACGTTTTACAAAAAGCTTTACTTGCGTAGAAAATTCTTTATTCAAAATCCAATTATAATATTGACGATCATTGTAAAGAGTTTCGGCTACAGGCTGCCCTGCATACTTTCCAAAATTAAAAACGGCAATTCCTTCCGAGTTATATTTGAGTCGTTGTGTGCCATCAATCGTATTGAGGTCATTGGTAAACTTATGGAGTACATCCATATCATTGACCACAGGATTTTCAATCACATTGCCGTCTCTGTCTTCTATACTCACGCCTTCGTAGTGCTTGATTTGTCCTTTGAGTACCGCTACGGTTGCTCGTACATCGGCTAAGGCATCGTGTGCATTTTCGATTTTTTCGCCTGTATAAAACTTAAGGGCAGCAGCCAAAGTTCGAGGTTCCATTTTGTAAAAAATACGTTGTACATCTATGGTGCGGCGATTGGCAATATCAAATTCGATTCCAACTCGGGCAAACTCCTCCATCAAAAGAGGCACATCAAAGCGATTGGAGTTGTATCCTGCCAAATCTGCATTTCCGATAAAGTCATGCAATTGTTGAGCGACTTGCTGAAAAGTAGGTTTGTTGGCGACATCTTTGGGCGAAATTCCATGAACTTCATAAGCCTCTTTAGAAATTGGAATCCCAGGGTTGATGAGCATATCTAGCTCTTCGGGTTCATCTCCGTTTTTGAAGTATTTGATCATTCCCAACTGTACAATTCGGTCTCGAATGACATTCAAGCCAGTCGATTCGATATCAAAAAAAATGAGGTCTCGTTCTATCTTAAATTGCATAATTTATTTTTTTCACCTTTTATTCTCTCAAATATTTTTTCATTCCTGAACTAGCAATCGTTGCCATTTCTCCTTGTTCATTGGCAAAGATAAGATAGCATTCTACATTCGAAATAGTTTCTGTCAGTTCGATTGCGTTCTCATAACCCATAGTCCATAAAAGCGGTTGCAAAAGCATCGGCAATCATACAATCGACTGCGACAACAGAAGCACTCAGCGTGGTATTCATTTCGGGAAAACCTGTTTTGGGGTTGATGGTATGTCCATATTTTTTGTCCCCAATTTTATGAAAATTTTGATAATTCCCAGAAGTTGCAATCGCATTATTCGACAATTCGACGACCGAATAAATCTCCTGCGTAGATACATTTTCTACGGTGTATTGATTCCAATTCGCCAAATTTGCCCTCGTGGATTTTTTCCTTTAGCTTTGGTTTCGCCCCCAATTTCTACAAAATAATTGGAAATCGTATCCTCTTCCAATAATTTCCCGATAGCATCCACTCCATAACCTTTTGCAATGGCACTAAAATCGAGTTGGGTTTGTGAATTTTGTTTGTAAACGCTTACATTTTGTGCTTTCTCATTAAATCGTATTTCGACCTTATCAAAACCAATGGATTTTACCAATTTACTTACTTTTAGAGAATCTACTGCTGTTACTTTTCGTTTGGGTGTATAACCAAAACCCCAATAATTGACCAAAGGCATAACCGTCGGATCAAAAGCTCCTTTGGTTTGTTGATAGATTTTTTTGGCGGCATCGAAATTTGCTCGAAAATGTGTATTGGTTTGAAAACGGTTTCGAGTATCTTGAATGATTATATTTTCATCGGCTTTATTAAATAAAGAGATGGTAGAAGAATCAATATAAGTAGACACTTCATTGTTTATATCTATCAACAATTGGTCTATCTCCTTTTTAAATTTTTCGGGATTTCCTCCTTCATAAATAATATTATAAGTCGTTCCCATGGTTTGACCCGTCAACTTTTGGTACTTACCCGATTTGTTCGCCACTTGCGTGGGAACGCCTTTTTTGGTTGCAGACGAATCTGTATTGCAAGCTTGACTGCAAAGGCATAGGAGAAAGAGGTAAAAAATCAGTTTATTCATATAAAAAAATTCAAGCGCAAGTTTCAAGTTTCAAGTTCAAGTTCAAGTTCAAGTTCAAAAATAGGACGTAGACAGAAAGTTCAAGTGCAAGTTTTAAGTGTAAAATATCACGTAGGCAAAACTTGCACTTGAAAAGGTCAACATTTAGCTTTTAAACTTTAAACTTGTTCTTGAACTTAAAAAAAAGTCAACATCTAACAAAGCTATTCAAAATTCACACATTCAAAAAGTCAACGTCCAGTAAAGTTTTAAACTTGTTCTTGAACTTAAAAAAAAGTCAACATCTAACAAAGCTATTCAAAATTCACACATTCAAAATTCAAAAAGTCAACGTCCAGTAAAGTTTTAAACTTGTTCTTGAACTTAAAAGCCTGCAATATTCCTCATAATCTCTGCACAAATAATTGCTCCATACGTTCCCAAAGCATAGCCCAAAACCGCCAACAAAACCCCAACAGGAGCTAGAGACGGACTAAAAGCAGATGCGACGACAGGAGCAGAAGCTGCGCCACCAATATTGGCTTGGCTACCAACTGCTACAAAGAAAAAGGGTGCTTTTATGATTTTCGCTGTGACCAATAAAATTGTTACGTGAACCAACATCCAAATAATTCCGATGGCAAATAAACCTAAATTACTCAATACTTCTCCTAAATTCATTTTCATACCGATAGTTGCCACCAACATATAAATAAAAATAGAGCCCCAAGTGGACGCTCCCACTCCTTCGAGTTTTCGAGCTTTAGTAAAGGATAAAACCAATCCTATCGTAGTAGAAATAACAATGAGCCAAAAGAAATGAGACATCAAAGAGTTGAGGCGCAAGGATTCGAGTGTTGCTTTAAAATTACCCATAAAAGGCGTTAAGAAATCAGCTCCCCAATGCGCAATAGCCACTCCTCCAAAAGCAACTGCCATCAAAACAAACAAAGTCGTTGTAGTTGGCATTTGAGCGATACTATCTCTATAATCTTCTACTGATTTTTTAAGGGTTTCGATGGCCGAATTATCTGCACCCAACCATTTGTCTACTTTATCAGAAATATTTGCCCCGTAGAGCAAAAAGCCCATCCAAATATTGGCAACGACTACATCGACAATAATCATGGTCGGAAAAATAGGTTGGTCGTCTACTTCATATATAATAGCCATTGCATTTTGATTCGCTCCTCCTCCAATCCAAGATCCGGCTACTGTCGAAAGTCCACGCCACAATTGGTCTGGATCGGCAGAAATAATATCGGGTGCAACATTCAAAATAATAAACAAAGCGATTGGTCCACCTATCACAATACCTGTGGTCGCCGCAAAAAACATAATGAGTGCCTTTGAACCCAATTGCCGAATTCCTTTGAGGTCGATACTCAAACACAACAAAATCAAACTCGCTGGTAAGAGATAGCGAGATGCCACATAATACAAATGTGAGTGTCCCTCAAATTGTTTGGTATCGGGTATATTATTGTCTTTTATCCATTGTTGAATTTCCGAAAATGAAGAAATCCCTTCAGGAATCGACTGTCCTAAAGTTTGGAGATATGCTAGCAATTCGGGTTCGTACCAATGCGCTGCAATCAATCCCAAAGGCCAATGTAATAGCGCAGGCACAAAGTAACAAAGCAATAAAGCTGGAATAAAAGTATAGAATTTTTTCCAAGCAGGATTATCTGAACTAGAAGTATGAAAAATAAATGCAAGTACGCTCAACAGCAATCCGAGAACAACCGCATCATTGGTAAAAAAAGGAGCCATTTCGTTTGTTTTGATGTTTTTAAAAATCTAAGTTAAGATTTATATTATTCCCACATAAATTTTAGAGCTATTAAGTCTTTTTCAGCATAAATGTCACCTATTTCTTGTACCAAAGTCTCAAAAGTACGAAGCATTATTTATGTATTTTTAGATAAACTTTGTAAAAAACAAGGTTCTCGGACACGTGCCTGCTGCAAGTAAGAATTCCGTGCTCACAATAAAAAATACAGGTTTGGGAGAGAATCAACAATAATAACAAGCAAATTTTATGGAACATAAAAAATTCATGCAAGAAGCCATTCGATTATCTCGCCAAGGGATGCAAAGCGACCAAGGAGGTCCTTTTGGTTGTGTAATCGTCCGAAATGGTGAAATTATAGGTAGAGGAAATAACAAAGTATCTTCGACCAACGATCCTACGGCTCATGCCGAAGTGGTTGCGATTAGAGATGCCTGCAGCAATATTGGTAGTTTTCAATTGGACGATTGTATTGTCTATACTTCTTGCGAACCTTGCCCGATGTGCTTGGGCGCAATTTATTGGGCTAGACCCAAAAAAATATATTTTGCTTGTTCTCGCGAAGATGCTGCCAATATCGATTTTGATGATGATTTTATTTATAAAGAAATAGCCATTCCTGTTGGAGATAGAAGTATTCCTTCGGAGCAGATTTCACAATCGGATGCTGTAGAAGTGTTCAAAGAATGGAAAGCAAAAGTAGATAGAGTCGAGTATTAATAGATTAAACTTAAAGAAACATGACACAACGTAGTTCTTCTTCTGGAAACCCTTTTGGAAATATATCGGCTGTCATTGGGCTGGTACTATTTTTTGCTGTTTTATACTTCATATTGAGTAGCGTTTTTTGGTTGCTCTCCTGGGTTGCACCTTTTTTGTTGCTTGTTACGGCCTTTATTGATTATACGGTTATTACTGATTTTGGAAAATGGACCCTCAATTTGTTTTCCAAAAATTGGTTGTATGCACTCATCACAGTAGTTGTTTTGGTGACGCTTCCTTTTTTAGGTTTTACCTTTTTGACCAATGCCCTCTTTTCGACTATAGCTGGTTTGCTTTTTGGTAAAGCTATCCTGAAACGGAAGGTCAATGACATCAAAGAACAAATGGGCGGAGGACTCGGTAGTGGCAGTGCCAAAAATGAAGAATTTGTAGAATATGAAGAAGTGGAAACCGAAATACATGGCACAGAAACGCCTAACACTGAATCTGACGTTATCGAGACACTCGAACTCGAACCACCTCCAAAACCAAAACCTATAAAAGAAACTCGGAATCCAAATACTAATAGTGGTAATTCCTACGATAATTTTTTTGAGTAGAACGAAAAATAAAACGGCTCCACTTCAAAAAAACATAAATAGCTAAAAATGAGTTTCCTAAAAGAAAAATACATCAATCCTCTAACAGATTTTGGATTTAAAAAACTATTTGGAAGTGAACCAAACAAAGAGTTGCTCATTGACTTTCTAAATGAAATACTTCCCGATAGGAAAATAAAGAATCTATCTTATTCTTCTGGAGAAAAACAAGGCTTAACAGAATTGGATAGAAAAGCAATTTTCGACCTTTATTGTATTGGAGACAATGGAGAACGGTTTATTGTAGAGATGCAAAAAGCTAAACAAAACTTTTTTAAGGATAGAAGTGTTTTTTATGCTTCTTTTCCAATTCAAGAACAAGGCAAAAAAAATAAATGGGATTATCAATTAGACCCTGTTTATTCTGTTGGGATTTTAGATTTCATATTCGATGATCACAAAAACGAAACGGATTTTTTGCATATTGTTGAATTAAAAAATCAAAGATGTGATGTTTTTTATGATAAGCTAAAATTTGTCTATATTGAATTGCCCAAATTCAAAAAGAAGGAAGAGGAACTAGAAACACATTTTGATAAATGGATGTATGTTTTTACACATCTTTCTCAATTACAAAATCGTCCAAAAAAATTACAAGATAGAATTTTCACTAAATTATTTGAAGCTGCCGAAATAGCAAAATTCACTCTTAAAGAAAGAGAAGCTTACGAAGACAGTTTAAAATATTATAGAGATATTAAAAATGTGGTGGATACTTCTAGAGAAGAAGGTCGAGAAGAAGGTCGAGAAGAAAGAAATCTAGAAGTTGCAAGACAGATGAAAAAAGAAGGCTTTAATAAGGAACAAATCAGAAAAATAACGGGACTAGAAAGTAGGCAAATCGAGAATCTATAAAAAATCATCTTATTTCCCAAGTCTCTCTAAAAACCAAAACCCATCCTATTTCCTTACTTTCTTATCTCTTTGTTGCTTTCTTTATTTTATGTTTGGCTCATGCGCCGTTACATTCGACATTGGCAAGCTATTCCCACTTGGGAAATCCCCGAATCTTTCAAACCTAGCACGACGATTACCGTATTGATTCCTGCGCGAAACGAAGCGGAAAACATTGCGACTTGTATCGATTCTATCCAAGAATCTTATCCATCTGTATTGTATGAAATCATTGTAATTGACGACCATTCGACCGATAATACCGTAGATATTGTCCAAGATTTGCCTTATATCAACATACGTGTTCTGCACCTTGCCGATTTTGTGGACGAAAACAAAACCACTTCTTTCAAAAAAAGAGCCATCGAAATTGGCGTGGCTCACGCCAATGGGGAATTGATTTTGAGTACCGATGCCGACTGTGTTACTCCTCCTCAATGGTTGCCTTTTTTTGCTTCTTATTACGAAAACAAAAAGCCTGTTTTCATAGCTGCTCCTGTCAATTTTTATCAAGAAAAAAATCTTCTGGAGCGTTTTCAGTCCCTTGATTTTGCAGGTATGATGGGCATTACAGGAGCAGGAATCGAGGGCGGATTTATGCGGATGTGTAATGGCGCAAATCTCGCTTATCCAAAAGCCATTTTCGAAGAAATTGGCGGCTTTGCCGACATCGACCATGTAGCTTCGGGCGATGATATGCTCTTGATGCAGAAAATTGCTTCCAAATATCCCAATCGAATTGGCTTTATCAAAAACAAAGCAAATACCGTCCTCACAAGCGCCAAACCCAACTGGAAAAGCTTCCTCAATCAACGCATTCGTTGGGCTTCCAAATCCAGTTCGTATACCGAATGGCAAGTGACTTTCTACTTGGCCATGGTCTTCTTTTTTTGTTGTAGTATCGTACTCAATCTCTTGCTAAGTCCATTTTTGGGTATCGGTTTTTTTTATCTTTTCCTTTTCCAAATTGCCATAAAAATGGCGATGGATTTCGCGCTACTTTCTCCCATGAGTCGCTTTTTTGGTCGTACTGATTTAATGCGTATTTTTGTGCCCGCTTCTTTTCTACATTTAGCCTATATTGTTATCGTTGGTTTTATGGCAAATGTCAAAAAAGAATATCACTGGAAAGGTAGAAAAACGAAGTAAAATTGGACAATAATGAAATGTTATAACCTCGCAACTGCGCTTCAAAATCCGTTCAAATGCACGCATTTGTATATGCACGGCTTGAAGTTGAAGGCATTTCCAGAAGAGATTTTCTATTTGCCAAACCTTCGTTATATTGATGTGAGTTGGAACAACATTTCCGATATTCCAGAGGAATTTTTAAAGTTAAAAAACTTAGAAGGTATCAATATTTCTGAAAACGATATTCGAGTTATTCCTGATTTTATCAACGAAATAAGTACGCTCAAGGAAGTGGATTTTAGCAAAAATGAATTGACTCAATTTCCTTTGATGAGTCAACTCAAACGGCTCGAAAAAGTCAATCTTTCCCACAATAAATTGAGGGATTTGCCTCGCTGGATCGGCAAATGGAAGCAACTACGACAGCTCGATATTTCTTACAACCAAATTCGGCAATTGCCTGCCAGTATTGGAACTTGGTCGGAGCTTCGATTTTTGTATGCACAATACAATTTTATTGGTAATTTGCCCAACTCCATCAAAAATTGGAAACAAGTTCACACCATACATTTGGACTACAATCGTATCCGAAAAATCCCCGAAGGTATTGGTCGCCCAAAAATGCTGCAACGCATTTATCTAGAACACAATCGCATCGCAGAAATTTCCGAAAATATCGGCAATTGTAGCTCTCTTCAACGACTAACTTTGCAAGACAACAAACTGACATATTTGCCCGAAACACTGTCTAAACTCAAAGCACTTCAAATCCTCGATATTTCCAAAAACAAACTCACTCAACTGCCCGAAAATATTGGTGCTTGTCGTCACTTGATTCGTCTGTTTGCGAGTAAAAACCTGTTGGTAGAAACCCCTTTTTCTTTGGGAAAATTAAAGCACTTGCAAGTCTTGGATGTCTCCAAAAACAGATTGCGAAAATTCCCTGCGGCAGCAAGCTCCTTACAGTCGCTTGAGCTTGCTCGCAATCCAATAGATACTTTGCCCGATTCTTTTTGGGGGCTCAATAAATTAGAACAATTTTCGGGTTTTGAGCATCGTTATCCCTTGCGCCTACGCAAACGAATTTTGGCCTATAAAAAAGAATGGTCAAAATTAGACTTATCCACATTTCAATTTTCCACACTGTGGAAAACTTTAAACAAAGAAAATAGTAATTTCTCTATTTTCTCACAAGCACAGCTCTTTCGTTTACTACACTTAAAATCGAAAAACATAAAAGAAAAAGCCTACCAAGAACTCACTCAAAAAACAAATCAATTGCCCAAAAAAACCTTATATATAAAGGGTTTCAGCTTTTCCGTACTCGGTAGAGGCAAACTATCCAAAAGCTTTTGGAAAAGGCAATTGAAAGATATGGATGTCGAATTTCACGAGCAAGCAAATACAGAAACAAGCTATGTTAGTTTGGGTTCAAAACCCAAAAGTTATCAACATTTACTGGATAGCAATATAGTGTTCGTTTCAGAAAAGGAAGCTTGTTTGCAACTCATTCGGCTCTACAAATCGGCCAAAAAGAATTGATTTTATCGGAAAGAGAGCGTCAAAAAATCAAGGCTTTTTTTGAAATATAGCCAATAGTTAATTTCAAAATAAAGCTTCCCTTAAATTCAAATACTGTCCTGTTTACACGCACAAACATCGTCCTAATTGCCTTCATAGCATCCTCGAATATAGCCCAAAAACTCTGCTCCAATTTCACCTCAAAATCGGAATTCAAGTTTATTATATTGCCAGATTGATACAAGACATTTTCATTGGAATTGACCATTCCATTCGATAAAACTTGGTCGCCTGCTACATATTGGTTCGTTGCAACCATGCCATTTACATGGAGTATTTGTGGGCAATAAGCAGGGTCGTAAACACTAAGGGTTGTAAAGGTCAAATCACCATTGCAAATGCTAGTCATTCCATTTGAGTTAACCGCCAAAATATGCCCCAAATGATTGTAGCCCGTCGAGGCCTTCCCACATATTGTCATTTGCTAGTCGTATCGAATACAAGGGATTGTCAAAAAGTGTAGGTTCTGGGTCAGGTAAATTGAGTAATAACTCATAAGTCCCTTGCTGAATATTGGGTGGCAAACAGATATTTTGGCTAATGGAATGCGTGCCCGGCTGCCAAAATCGAGGATCCACATCGAGCGGCGCATAATAGGCATCATTGGTCGTCAAATGACGGAGAATCAACTCTGCTCCTCGACGATTGAAAGGAGCTGCATAGCCTTTATTTTCAAGATTCAGGCTGACCGTGAAGGTCTGCCCCGCTGCCACAGTATTGGAATAAGTTCCATCCAACAAAACTAGTCGATAACCCAATTCTTTTTTTATATCATCCAAACAATTTCCTACCCAATCATTATTGACATCCAAATTATTATATCCAGAATTCAAATAAGAAAAATGAAGGCGACGCATTTCTGTATCCTGCTCGACCTTTTGTAAAGCACAATCATCAAAGGGCGAATAGGCACTACAAGTCTCTCCTCCCATTGGTACAAATTGGGTGTCATTCGCCAAATACGGTTTTAAATTAGTGGTATCTGATTGCGAAAACAGGCGGTCCATAGTCTGAGTATGTTCCAAAATCATCGGCACTCGCCAAAAAACAATCGTTGTGGAATCCAATGCGTGCCTTTTGGCTTCCCTGTATAGGCTTCGGCGGCTGTGAGTGCGGGCGAAGTCGTAGGCGCACTCACTCCATAAACTAGGCGTTGCTTGAGTTGCGGATAACGAACTTGTACCGTTCTTTCTACAGGTACAGCATCAACCAAAGCTTCTAGGACTTCATTGCGCTCTTGCCAATTTGCTGTTGTTATAATAAAAGGGCGAAACCGAAGCATCACCAAAATAGTCGGTATAATAATTCTCTCCCCAAACGCCTATAAAAACCATTTGAACCGCTAGAATAATGTCTTTATTGGCTTCAAAAAACGGTTCTAATTGAGCAATATGCTGCAAAACAATAGATTTTGGCGCATCGCCATATGGCGGAGACAAATCCAATTGCCACAAGTCCCTGTTGGAGCAGTATTGGTATACGAATAGCGCAAAATCAGTTTGACTCCTGCCATTCTTGCGGCATCAAAATCGGCTTGCATATTTGCCAAAAAACTAGTAGAAATAGCGCTTCCCACAAAATTATCCAATATAAAATAACGATGGATCAAAGTCGTCTGCACCTGATAATTGGCTTGCCACGGTGTGTGCAGACTCCGTAAACTTTGTAAATAAGAGACACTCAATGCATCGTAATTGCTCGCATAAGTCATGCTTGGCGTATAAAAAGCCTCGTTCTGGATTAGGGAAATCCAAACTAGATTCTGTATACAGAATATTTCGTCTGCGCCCATATCTGACTAACTAAACAACATAATAAAAAGATTGGAATGATTCGTTTCATGATTTTTTTCAGTTTGATCTTTGAGGTTTTTTACTCCTCTCATTCTATTTTTTATCTTTCCACAAATTAAGGATTATTTTTCATTTTTTTATTAAACCAATTTATCAAAAGTCTTGCTATGCTTACTGATAAAAAAGAAGGCGAATAACACATATAGAAATAGATTCTCAGGGTAAAATTTGCTCAAAAATCGCAAACAAATTCGGTACTTCTAGCAAATACCATTAATCCTTGTTCTGCCCCTTGTTTTGTCTTCACCCGAACAATTCAAGCGAGTCCTTTTTCTTTTCCAAACAAATTTCACAACATTAGCTTACCTTTGGGGTTTCGGTACAATACACTTTCTTTAAAAAAATCAATACAAGCTAAAGCTTGTGCTACATTATGGCAATAAAGCAAAAAAGTAAATCACTCAAATCTCAGGAAAACGACTTGTCGAATACTTTTTTTCAGCTTCAAGTCTTGAATGGCAAAGAAATGACTGATGCAAAATTCGATTCTTTTGCAGGGCGTGTTGCTGAACTCGGTCATCAGCCATTTAAACCTGTTTCGCTAGAGATTTTCCATTGAATATTGGAAAACTATGCAATCAGACTTGCGCTCACTGCCATGTCGATGCAGGCCCAGACCGTAAAGAAGAAAATATGTCTCGACAAACATTGGAAAAATGTTTGTCTATTATTGGAGCTATAGATACGATTACGACTGTGGATATTACAGGCGGCGCCCCCGAAATGAATGCTCACTTTCGTTGGTTTGTAGAAGAATGCAGCAAATTGGGCAAGCAAGTGATTGATCGTTGCAATTTGACGATTATTGTTGCCAATAAAAAAATACCATGATATGCCAGAATTTCTGGCAAAACATAAGGTTCAAGTCGTTTCGTCCCCTTCCTTATTTTAGTAAAAGTAGAACGGATAGCCAACGTGGCGACGGTGTTTTTGAAGACTCCATCAAGGCACTGAAAATGCTAAATGCAGTTGGCTATGGCAAAGAAGGAAGCGGCTTACAATTGGATTTGGTCTACAATCCATCTGGGGCTTTCTTGCCCGGAGGACAAGAAAGCTTACAAGCAGAATTTAAGCGACAGCTCAAACGAAAATTTGATATTGATTTCAATAGCTTGTTTGCTATTACCAAACCTTCCGATAAGTCGATTTTTGGATTATTTGATACAGTCCAATAATTACGAAGATTATATGCAGTTATTGGTGGAGGCTTTCAATCCTGCAACGGTAGAAGGTTTGATGTGTAGAAATACCCTTTCTGTGAGTTGGGATGGTTATTTGTACGATTGTGATTTTAACCAAATGCTAGATTTGAAAATTGCCACCAAAGGACAACATTTGGATGATTTTGATATAAATGCCTTCAATAAAAGATCTATTGTCTTGAACCAACATTGCTATGGCTGTACCGCAGGTGCAGGTAGTAGTTGTGGTGGCGAGATTTCTTAAACATTCAAAACCCAATCGAATTTTTTGAAAATTCAATTGGGTTTTGATGGGCTTAATTACAAGGGTCGACCGTATCAATTATAGCTAAAAATTCCGCTCCTAGTTGTACTTCAAAACCTTCATTCAAGTTAATACAATTGCCTGCCTCAAAAATGACATTCTCTGGCGATACAATCGCATC